>JANHFJ010003786.1:79173-92338 GCA_032468195.1 Cerberus rynchops
ATACAGTCATTTGGGTAGTCACAGACCTGTTCTCCAAACAAGTGCACTTCGTACCTTGCACCAAGATCCCCTCAGCCAAAACCCTTGCTAAACTGTTCATCCAACATGTATACCATCCACATGGTGTACCCAAATGGATCATCTCAGATCGTGGAGTACAGTTCACATCTCAGTTTTGGCAAGAATTCCTGAAGTTAATTGTCTCCTCCCAAGGATTAAGCTCCACCCATCATCTGCAAACTAATGGGGCTTGTGAGAGAGCTAACTCCGTTCTGGAACAATATCTTCAATGCTACATCAATTATCAGCAAGACAACTGGGCAGAGTTACTCCCATTCACAGAAGTGGCTTATAATAACTCTGTCCATAGCAGCACTGGTTTTACACCATTCAAGGTTGTATCGGGTTTAGACTTTGTGCCTATCCCTGAACTACCCCATGAGAGCCCTTCAATCCCATCACTAGCAGAGTGGATTACCCAACTTCAACTGGCCCGTTATCCGTTACCCAACTTCAACTGGCCCGTTACCCGTAAGGCACTCGATGACGCACACCAAGCCCACAAGAGACAAGCTGACAAGAAGAGAGCTCCTCCAAAGGAATTCAAAATGGGCGACATAGTTTTCCTGTTGACTAAACACTTACAGACTACTCAAAAATCTAAGAAATTACGTCCTAAATATGTAGGTCCCTTCCCCGTAGTAAAACTTATCAATCCTGTCTCAGTTCAACTGCAACTGCCAAAATCTTTGAGATGCATTCACCCTGTGTTTCACGTTAATTTACTGAAACATGAACACACCTCCGACTTACGTCCTCCTCAACCCAACCCTCCGGTCCCCCTACTCATTGAAGGGGAACAACATTTTGATGTTAAAGAAATCTTAGATTCCCGAAAACAGAGAGGAAAGATACAAGTGGCTTGGAAACACTTTCCACTTTCCCAAGCTGAGGGGGTAGATGCCCGTCATGTCCGAGCCCCCAAATTGCTCCAGGCCGTTCATTCCAAATACCCTGAAAAACCTTAATGTATATATAACCACTGTTTATTTCACTCTCTTATCTTTTATTTTCTAGGACTAAAGTCCCTGTTGCAGGAGGGCCGAATGTCAGCCTCTAATTTCTTCTTCTTCTGCTACGCTTATCTTTATCGGCTGCCATAGAAATGGGGCGAGGGAGAGCTGGGAGATATGGGGGGGAAGAGTGCTGGTGTGAGAGGCCCTTGCATTTTCAGGCAGGATGTTTACATGTGCCAAGGTCAAGCATCCCGGAGAAATAACGGTCAGCCACACCTGCAGATGCCTGACTCGTGACCCAATGAGAACTTCGGATTGGATGGACTTCGTCAGACTATGAGGGGAGGGTGTTGGGTAATATTTGATATGTTTAATTTCGCGTGGTTTTTATTCAGATCTTGCTTCGCTATCTTTGCATTCAGTCGTGCTCCAGTAAAAGCTACCTGTTTTCAAACATAATGGATTCAGGGTCGTCATTTCTTGGAGTTTGATTGAGTCAGAGCTGACAGTGGGTCAGGGGCCAAATGTTATCACCGCTACCAAATCGGCTGAACCAGTATGACCAGGCTGCATTTCACCACTGCTAACATATCAAGAATCCTTTATTGTAAAAATGATGGTCCTAATTTTTGTATTTCAATCTTTGCATATTTTTTCCAGTGTAAAATCAAAACTATCTACTGTCCAATACCTATATGCACATTTCCTTAAATGCTCAGGTTACAGGTGAAAATTGTAGACAGTTTCTGTTCTTATTCTCTTATCAATGTTTCGTCTGGACCAGTAAATGACATTACGGTATTTGGTTCCTAACTCTTCCCACTTCAAAAGCTTTATGAAAGCATTGATTAGTTCTGTCACTTCAGGAAGTTTGAGATGATGTTCTGCTTGTCCATGGCAAGTCATGGGAGTGTTCTAAAGTAATAATTTTAAATGCACTAATAGGAGTGCGAGGGATGTTCCCTTCACCTATTTATTTTATATTATTACTTTTTTAATATCTTGTTTTTTCTGAGCTAAAACTTTTTCTTATAAGCCTGATTTCAAATTGGTTCCACACCTAACCAATTTTATGTTGGAGTGCATTTTCAAGAAATTAAAAGATTAGATTCTCCAAGTGTATTCCTAACTTCAAGAAGGAAACAAATCCCTAAAAGTCTTCCAACACACCCTTTGAAAGTCTCTGTGTCATAGCATTGTTTGCTAAAGTTTAATGAATAAACTTGAAGCTACTTTATTTTTGCCAGTTGACTTGAACAATGCTTGTCTTTGTTATGATCTGGACATAGGGCATGAACGGGAGTGAACTTAATGCAACCTAAGCTGGAAATTAGTAGTTTTCCAACATGTGGTAGAGTACTCTTCATATAGAACATCCTAGGTAAATGGACATTAAAAGTATTTAACAAGCTTTACAATCTAGTTCAAGCACCTATACTTTGGGTGCAATCACATCTTAGGTTTCAGGCTGCATAGGACACTGCTGTAAACTGTCTGCTATAGATTTGGTGATAGTGCCAGGTGATATAGCATTCTTGACTTTCTTGCTCCAAAACTGAGAAAATGCATTTGGTATGAAGGTAAACAGGCCAATATCAACAATTATTTTCAGGATGGGTAAGAAAATTAACATTTGCTTTCTTGCTTCTTAAATCTGGCTCTTGTGATAAGGAAACGAGTTTATAGCTGTCATGCCCTCATCGGAGTCTAAATCTGTGGGGGACGATGAGCTGGAACCAGAGCAGACAGAGATTGAGGGGGTGACTTCATTGGCTTCAGAAGAAAATGGGGAAGGCCAGGGCCTTTCAGCATTGGGACAGCTTGTAGGCAGGGAGGAACAGGGGCAGGATGACCAAAAGAGGCTAAGCAATAAATATAAGACACAGCGTTCAGGAGATGAGCAAAATCACATCTCCCTCCTGATCTGAGAACACAGAAAATGGAGAGAATGTGAGAACAGCACAAACTGAGCTGGGAGAGAGAGCCTTGCCCCTCTTCACAAGGCAACCTGGGGACTGAGACTTAAGGAAACACTGTGGAGAGGGAAGAAATGCTTCCACTGTCAGGAAGAAATGCTGAATTCCTGAGTGTTGAGCTTTTGAACTTTCCTGGATGCCTTGCATTCTTTCTGACTTTCTAGACTAATTACCTGGATCCTTTGCTTCCTGAACTCCCTGATTTGCCTTGCTGGATTTATTGCTGTGCAGTTGTGGTGTTCACAGCCTTGGGCTGGCCTATTTGCAGCCAGAGGCTGCTTGAGATGCGTGTGGGTGTTTATCATCACTTTGCTCTGGGACTTGCCAGAACTGTGGGATTGTTTGAGGAAATTTGGAACAATAAAAGGTTGGTTTGAACTGTCAGCTGCCTGTGTTATCCCTGTGCCATGCCAATAGCATATTGGATTTATGTGTGCATCTAAGAGGGCTACATTACAAATTTTAAGGTAAGATTCCAATCACATCTGATTCTAGGGGGTGGTGCTCATCTCTGTTTCTTAACTGAGGAAGCTAATATTGTCCAAAGGCATTTCCATGGTCATGTGTCCAGCATGACTATACACCAAAGCATACAGAACACTGTTACCTTTCCATCAAAGTGGTACCTATTTACCTACTTGCATTTTCATGCTTTAGAATTGCTAGGTGGATAGGAGCTGGGGCAAGTAATGGGAGTTCATTCCATTGAACAGCGCTTGGGTGTGGAAACCCAAGCTGTCAGTTTTCCAGCAGACCAGCTCAGTCTTTAACCACTGAGCCATTGTGACCCCATAGAAATTTTACTGTCACTCAATTATATTTAGATCACTACATTAAATGCTGCTACCAGTTTGATTTTCTTTTTATTTTAAATACAAGCCAGAAAATGCACCCAACTCTTGGAAATATGAAACTTTGATTGGTCTAAGAAATCTCTATGTATATCTGCCTGGTTTTCTGGGTCTCTAAAGTTCACTATATTTCCAGAAAATGTATCAACAAAACTTCAGTCAAGCAACTAAAACCAGGCTCAGTCGTCCTGAACAGCTCCAAGTGTAGCTTAAAAAGGAGTCTGTGAGTTGTGAGATGAGTATCATTTCTTTTGGCTGATTTGTTGCAATAGTAATCTTTCTGCTTTGTCAAATTTGTGGGCATATTATTCTTGCTATTAGTTGTTTTAGTATATAAAGTTAAAGTGTTTCAGTGGGGCATTCTCTAGATTAATGGCTAATTTCTATCATGTGTGCAGTCAAGAGCAACTTGCTGTCCTAGTGTTTGCATGGAAATAAATCTTATTAAATATTGGAAGCTGCACTATGGCATTTATTTCAACGACCATTTCTATGCTTTGTATTTAAAGGTGCTAACAGAGAAAAATGTGTGTAAACATCTTAAAGATATATTCTTTGATTGGAGGAGTTTGAAAGACTGGTCAGAAATTAGATAGTTAGATCAGGCTACAGGTAGTCCTTGGTTAATGATGGTAATTGGATATGGAATTTCTGTCATTAAGTGAGGCAGTCATAAGGCACAACATCACATCACTACCTCACTTAGTAACAGCAGTTCTGACAGTCCCCATCGCAATCATTAAGCATGGATCACAGGTCATTACATGAGGATCTCCTTACAATTTCCTGGTGATCTTCAACAAGCAAAGTCAATGGGGAAGCCAGCAGGAAATCACAAAGAGGCCAGCACTGAGGTAAATGGCTGCTGTGACATAGCACAGGCATGGCTGGTGTAGAGTTGGTGATCTGGAGGGTGAGTCACAGCTACTGCAGTCTGGCAATAGCACATCCAGGCAATAGGTGACTACTGCTAGAAACAGAAGAGTACACAACTGGCAGGAGTGGGAAAAATAGAGTGATTTGCAACTTTTGCTGATAGATTCCCTGGATTTCCCTGCTATCTTCTTCACTGTGGTTATTTCAGTCTTTCCATTGTTGTGTGCATAGTAATCCTCATCAGTGATTATATATAAAAATAGCCCTTTGTGGCTCTTTCCTAGTTGTCTATCCATCAAGCCCAAAGTTCTGGTTTCAATTGAAATTTAATCTTACAATTTTTACATGTATCTGAACCCCCAAAATCTGGCTTTTTTTATAAATCCACCAGGCATGATAACATGAGTCTTCATATTGCCCAAATTTCCAACATAAATTTGAAGTACACTTATCCATTCCAGGACAGTTGACCTTTTGATTTGATAATTAATACTCCTGAAAATTGCAGCCAGTGAGATATCCCTAATACTTGCCTAAATGCTACACAGAAGTGATTTGCTGAGCACTTAGGCAGTGAAAAGTTAATCCAGGTTGAATGACTCCATTGTATTCTATGGGCATTCATGAAAGCACCCAACTTTGAAGCTTTCCAGGGAATCAGTGGTTGGAGGCTATTCAGTATATGTATTTATGTGAGTAGGGTGAAGTTTTCACTTTAGTAAATTGAAACACATCTCCTTCAACTGAGCAAATTTAATACACTTCACACAGGATTATCAGTTGGAAAATGATCTTTCCTGATGCTCTAGGACAGGGATGTCAAACTCAAGGCCTGCAGGTTGGATCTGGCCCAGGGGTGCTTAGATCTGGCCCATGGTGCCACCCTGAAAACAGTGAGGGACCAATCCACGGTGCCTCTGCCAGTGAAAACAAAGCTCGGGAGGGCCGCACATGGCCCTCCCGAGCTCCATTTTTGCTGGCAGAGGGTTGCAGGAAGCTGTCATAGCCAGAAATGGAGCTCGGAAGCCTATTTTCACTGGCAGAGCACTCACACCACCACAGCTGCCTCCAACATGAGTGATGTTGAGCTGGCCATGCCCACCCTGGCCACATCCACCCCATCCCCTTGAGGTCAAACACAACCCTGATGTTGCCCTCAATGAAATTGAGTTTGACACCCCTGCTCCAAGAGACTAAGCTGCAGACCTACACAGCTAACAACCACTCATTCAAGAACTTTGAATTCATGATAGTACTAAACAAATTGTATTTATGACTGGTTCTCGAATTTCTGTATGTCCCAGCATCCCTACACTCACATGATTTTAATCTAGGTTCATTGCAACTGGCTTGTACTTGTGACAGTTGCAGCATCCTGTGATCACATGATCATCATTTGCAAGCTTCCCCACTAGCTTCTTACCTGCAACCTTCCCTGCAAGCAGCTACTATGCACACAAAAAATGGAAAGACTCTGAAATAACCACAATAGAGAAATGTTTAGTAAAGTTGATCAAGCTACTGCAGAGATGGCAAAATTTAACTTCTGCACATAAAGCAAGATCAACTACTATATTTATTAGTGACTGGAAATCCTTTAAGGAGGTTTTGCAGGGGGAAAAAAGAAAGAAAAAATGATCTGATGATTTATGTGTTTGATGATTATAAAGGGTAATTTATGAAAGAGGGAAATTATGATGTAACTTTGGGGAGAGAAAAGGTAAAACAGTAATGCATTTAAAACCTGTGCCAAAAAGATCAGAAGCTTTTTCTATTTCTGTTTTCTTTCTTACTTATTCACTAATCTTCCTTATTTTCTTTCTTTTCTACTATTTCTATTGTTTTAATCTTGTTAACTTTTTTTCCAATAAAAAATATATATTTTAAATAAAGGTCTTGAATCTCCTGAAATCTGTGTGATGATGTATCTGTATCACTTCAAAAAAATGGTATCATATAATTGGCATGAATAATATACAGCTGGTATCTCAATAAAATTAGTACTGAATACTCCTGGGAGAAATAGAAGGATAATCTTCTACTTACTTTTGGTTTGAACTTCTTGCTGTATTTGTGAGGATGAGACCAAAGATTATGCACTTGAGAACTGTAGAATTACTCATGGAACTTTGGAAGAGCTTTTCTGTTCACAGATGACATCTTATTCATGGATGGATTATAATTGGAAGCAGAATGGTGGATGTGTTGATTTCTACTTATTCTACTCTCCTTGTGGAAGTATGCTGTACAATCTTGAGATCATATGGGATATATTAGGAAGTTGGCAGAGGGCTGGGAGACAGAGGGTTTTTTCCATGTTTGCCAGCAAGAACATTCTGAGTAGAATTCTGCTTAGGAAATGTGGCTGGTGATGCAGACAAATTCAAGATCAAGAGAGCAGGTATTTGTGTAACTAAACAGCCTTCTATTCCTCTACCATCTTTTCAGCAAGTTTAATCATCCATATGTTGCTGGGCTGCAATCTCAGCATCTTTAACACTTGGACATGCTGGCTAGAACAGATAAGAATTCTGTCCCTCCAGAATTACAAATTCATTACTCCTAATCTAGAAAATTTGAGAAAGGATTACACACAGAGAGAGATTGTGATCTGTATTGGCTAAACCAGTGTCAGTGTTTATGTGGAAGAGAGAAATGACAGCCTATAGCCAGATGTGTCACACACTGGCCACTCCCACACCTGGTTTAGGGAAGGGAAAAAAAGTCAAGATACGCCACATGACAACTCCATGATGATGCCAGTTTGATACCCCTGGCCTATAGTAATGGGAATCTAACAGATTTAAAATCACATTAAATAAATATTTGTATACTATTTTGAAAACATCCAAAGTGCTTAAGTAATTCTAATACTAGAAAAGTACTTGGCTTTTTAGCATTGATACTTTGATAATCCACCTCTAGGGGCCAGTATGGCACAGTAGATAGAAATAAAGCATTTGCTGGATAGATCTTTTTTTAAACTTAAGGAAAACTCTTCAGTTTACCTAAGCATCTTTGCAACATGTATACACAAGTTTATTGCAGATGCTGTAGAAGAGATGCATTCATGTTCAAAAATATTTAAGAAGTGTGTGTAGGGGTTGAGTATATAATATCAAAATTCATTCCATGCTGGCAAAGTTGTGTCCAAGACTAAAAGAAAGAGAGAGAGAAAAACCACATTGGTTTCATGGATTTTTCTTATAATCAAATAATCATTACTTATAAAACAATCATTTGTTTTTTTTTTCTTTTCCTGTAGTTGACAACATTTTATATTTAGTACAGACACCTGTACCACTAACAGATGCATGTGGAACAAAGTTGTAGACATTTTTGTCTTTTTCTTTTTTTCTACCACAATTAGTATGTACATCTGCACACTGGGGAATGTTTTGCCAAGGTCCATCCATAAAATTCATCTCTTCTTTAAAAATAGTAACACCTTTCATCATCATAAGCCACTTACTGCAGGTCTCCCCCATTTTAACTAATATTACACCTTTCTTTTGTATATGGTTGCTATTTTGGCCTCAGGAGGTGGCATGACATTGTTCACAGATCACCTTTTATTTTGGTTGATTCTCCAGCCCATCAACCCTTCCAGGGAAGAGTTAGCCAATTTAAATTCAGTTTGACTTTGGAGCAAAAAAAAAAAAAAAATTCTAAAGCTCTATTTGCTGGAATAAATAGGAGGGTGCCAAATATAGCAAAGGTATCAAACCTGCTTTAAAATAAATGAAGTTAGGTGTGCCTTTGAAAGAGGAACTTCCTTGTAATATTTGTTTTGTCTGTTTGTTTGTTTTCTACACTTCCCATTTCACCTAAGTGACTATGGGCAGTTTACAATACTTTTAAGTCTAAAGTGATGCCAGGCACAGAAATTATCCTGCATTGTTTCCTATCAAGTCTCACTCATTTTGACATATGAGAATTTACTTTAGATTTTTTTCATATGAATTCTTAAGGCTGGAAAGTGATGCTATTGTCCCAATTTTTGTAGATGTCCAAGGAATGTGTGGGAATGTCTGTCTTTCATTAAGCAAAAATCTCTTGAGCAGTTTACAGCTTCTCTGGGTTTATTTCCATTAAATTACAAGATTATATAGTCTAGAAAACATTGTGAACTGGTGATGATTATTGTTGTTTTTTTAAGTAGTGGTGCTACAAGCTCAATTGTGTGTGTGTGTGTGCGCGCGCGCGCATGTGTGTGCATGTGTGTGTGTGCTGTTGAGAGTTTGCTGGACATTATATCCTGTTTATAAAAAAAGTCTGAAACATCATCCAATTTTCTGCTCTCAAACTTTTAAGAAAAAAAATCAGTTTTCAACTTTAGTTATTAATAAAATAAAAATAGAAAACACAGCCGCCTTTGGTTTTTTTTTTTTTTACAATTAATTGTCAGCCCTTCCACTTTGCAATAAATGACACTGGTTTGAAGGGTTCTTCTCATCCTGATGAGCCCCACAGATGTAATAATTGTGCCATCTACTCTAAACTTGTGGGTTTTTTTTTCCTTCTCCCATTTCCCTTCACTTCAATGTGGCACACAAAGATGAAACTATAAGACTGGCAAACAAAATTAAAATGTACAAAAAGAATCCCATATTTTGACCTTATAAAAGCCACTTGGGATTTTCGTGTTCAAAAATAACCTTTGGGATTGAATTTCAAAGTTTATCTGAATTACAAACAAATACTGTATATATGACGGGTTTTAAACATCCAGGGATTTGAGAATGAATGGATTCAATACAGATTCATTCTTAGCTGAATGATATCTTAGCCATTTTGTCCATTCAGCAAAGTAAAGGTAACACAGTGATGAATAACATCTGCCTTTTAGGATCAACCATCATCAATTATCAAGCAGTCAATAAATATGCCTCAGACTAGCTTTTAGTAGAGCATCCATGAGAAGATATTCATATGCTGTAGTCTATCTACAAAGATCACATTTATGTAACTACTGACTTTGTTAATGATACTCCATGGATATAAAATTTGGACTTTGAAGGAGCAAGACTGAAAAAATATTGATGTATTTGAATTTTGGGGTTGGAAAAGACCCCGAAGAATATCATAGATAGCTAAGAAAAGAAATGAATGGAAAATAGAACAAATCAACCCAGAGTTCTCATTCGAAGCGCAAATGACCAGGCTCCAGTGATCATATTTTAGAATAAAATAGAATAACAGAGTTGGAAGGGACCGTGTATGTTATCTAGTCAAACCCCCTGCTCAAGCAGGAGACCCTATACCATTTTTGACAGATGGCTGCCCAGTTTCTCTTGAAAGCTTCCAGTGGTGAAGCACCTACAACTACTGAAGACAAGCTGTTCCATTGATTGATTGTTCTCACTGTCAGAAAAATTCTCCTTATTTCTAGGTTGAATCTTTCTTTTATCAGTTTTCATCCATTTTGAATATATGATGTGAAGGCTTAGTTCTCTTGAGAAGGCTTGGATAGTGGAAGGAAAGACAAGGAAACTCTAAGGTGAATGGACTCAATATTAATGATGGGTGCACCTTTCAAAGACCCAAAGGGCTTGGTTGGGGATAGGCCAGCCTTGAGAAGGACTGTGTCAAAGGTCTACACTGAATTGATTGCACATACTCCATCCATCTACCTATTATTATATTTACATTAATGAAATTGTATTCTCAGATTTGAAACTGAAATGAAAATGTCAATTCGCAAAGCTTTCCTCATCTGGTCCTGAGTTGCCATAGGCAGAGGGATGGGAAATCGCATCTCACACCTGCACTGAGGAATTCACACCTCAGTCAAAACAAAATGCATTCTAGTCAAAACACATTCTAGGTGCCCAAAGTCAAGATCATCTTCACTGAGGCCCTCAACGGCCAGAGGGAGTGACTTCTGTGACCCTCAAAATTGCTTCACTGGGGAACGTGATTGGTGACACACCTTGAGGAGAGGGGGTAACAGGGTCAGAGGCAAAGTACAAACTGGGTGAAGTTTGTGCCCACATGGCACTCCTATTAAACAACTGGATTTTTCTTGCTAAATGGCTTGAAGCTCCTTCTTTTATTAGGGCATCGGTCGGAACATTGACAGAAACATGCTAAAGTTGCTATTGGTTTGTGTTCTTTTGACCTTCTTGTGTTTCTTGTAATCCAAAGAACCTGCCTGAATGACAGGGAAGGTACTCATGCAAAAGTGTGTGGGGAAAGATGAGTCATAGCCCCTAAATAGATTTGTGAACCAGAGACAGAAACTGAGCTCTGGGAACCAAAGTTTTAGGTTATTGATTGGATATAACATGCTATTTGGGCTAATTTATTCCGTATTCACAGATTTATTACATTTCTACTCAAATATCAAATAATGGCCTGACTGCTCAGGGCTCTGCAATCTAATAATTCAAAGTCAAATGTAATCTAAAGGCCTATTGTGGCAAATTTTGTTTTCCTAAGCATTGTTGAGACTATGAATACTGTGCAAAGTATAACAATTGAGAAAGTTGTTAATAAAAGTGTCGTGCCTCCACGAGTTCAGTTGCAGCAAACAGGGACCCTCTTATACTTAACACTGGCAGTCAATCAAGCAATTGAAGAGCTAGCATTTAAATTCCTAAATAGCTCTGTAAAGACTGAGCATGCTCCACAGACCCAGGAAACTGACTGATGGGTCCGAGTGGAATAAAAATGGACTAGAAAATGTTATCTCTTTAAAACACAAAGTTAAGTATAAAACCGCAGTACCAAGAATGTTCAGTACAACCATTTCTCATAAAAAAACACCTTTGAATGGCAGTTTTGTTCTTGTTTCTTTAATAGAGCATTTTCACATTAGAACACCAGTTCCCAAACTTGTGGGAACAGTCTGGATCTCTCGATTCCTGTGTCAGTTAAGGTTGGCAGTTGAAGGTTTTTAAAAAATCTCAGTTGTCAAACTCAAAGAAAAGTGACTTTTGATGAGTACTTGTGAATATTATTAGCCCACTGAGGTGGACTCTTGCTTCAACCTCTTCCCAGCATCCCTAGCAGGTTGATAGTAAGAATGGCTTATATTGTTAACAGTAAAAGAAGTGGGGTACATCTTCACTTCCCAAACTGGCATGTGAAAAAAGTGAAGCTTTGGGTGACAAGACAGCAAGAAACTATAATAAAGAGAAGGAAGAAAGAGAGAAGAATGGTACAGTAGCTTAGTCTGCTTCTAGCCAAATATGGTGACACAAAAGAATCTGATCTCCTCATTTGCCTCCTGAAAAAGCACCTTTGGGACAATTGTTAAGGATAGTCCCCCATTAGGAGAAAGAGTGTGCAGTGAAGCGTTGTGAGAGTGGTGTGGTAAAATACACAAACCAAAATACAGAGACACTTAGTAGAAAAATAGGTTTTTACTTTCGTGGAAATAGAGGTTTTGCAAAGTCCATCAATCAGTCCAAATTCATACACAATCAAGTCAGTTAGTCATCAAACAGTTCAGTTCAGGGATAATCCAATAATCTAAATCCATTAACAAATATACAATTTGGTACACAGATCTTGCAAACAGTAGCAACTCACAGTAGATCCTTGCTGGTTAATACACAGCAGCAACTCCTCAGCAGTTCCAGTAACCAGTAACCCACATCTGCCAGTGATTCTGGCTCCTTCTTATTGCTGCTTGAGGAAGCAGCAGCCAATCACACTTTCCTTAAAGTTACAGTACTTAAAGTAACAGTCCTGATTAATATATTGTCAACCCAACTATTGTTAGTTTTACATTCCTAACACAATGCACACACGCTGCATGCAGGTATCATGCATGCATGAACAATCCTGCATGCCCAGGAGAGCTCCCAAGACCAGCTGGGTCTCTGGAATTGCTCGCATGCGCATGTGCAATCATTCGCATACACAATTGTGCAGATGCACAGCGGAGGCCCAAAGACCAGTTGGGTCTCCGCAATCGTGCACGCACACACACGCACATGCTCAGCTGAAGGTAAATTGGTTGACAGCTCGTGTGCCCAGCATAGGTTCACCATCATGGACCTAAACTGTCGTCCGATCCCTGTTTATGCAGGATCTAGCCAGTTTCAATGCAGGCAGTCATTGATTTGAAAAGACCTTATGACCATAATGGTCAAAAAAGGCCTGAAAAAGACTCAAAAATGGGCTGAAAAAAGGCCTGAAAAAGGCCCAAAAACGGGCTGTGCGGAGGCCAAAAAACAGCTGGTGGGTGGGCGACATTCGCTGTATAAGACACACAGATGTTTTCACCCACTTTTTTGGGGGGGGACGTGTGTCTTATATGCCAAAAAATATGGTCTCTTCATTTAGTCTTATATTTTTTGCGCACCTGGGCATAATGTCATCTGTGAAGACTTGAGAGTGTTCAGTCTAAGCCAGGGTCTCCAAACTTAACAACTTTAAGACTTGTGGACTTCAACTCAGCATGGCTGGCTGAGGAATTCTGGGAGCTGAAGTCCAC
>JANHFJ010003788.1:48725-60016 GCA_032468195.1 Cerberus rynchops
CACACACACACACACACACACACACACACCTAAGTCTGTGTCTGTTCTACCTGGTTCATCAATAGGGGCCATATTAAGGATAAACACAGGAATGGGAAGCATCTGGAACTAAAAAGTTTGAAGAAAGTTTATGATTCCTGAAGATGATAGGACAATAATTTTGGATTTGGGCACTTCAATAGCTGTGCCCATTACATCCAGTTCCTGTGCTGGGCAGCCTGAGTGTGTGCAGTCAGAGAAGATAAGTTCAAGTTCAACAAAAAAATGGATGAAGGAAGGTTGAAGGAGAGGGAGGTATATAAATTACATTTAAGATGGGCCATTAGGTGTCATGAGAACTACCAATACGTTTTCCTGGTTTCTCATTCTTTCTCATATACATGTTTTTTATCTTTCTGCTTTTGCTTGTTAAGAGTATTCAAAACAGTTAAGCATTACTGGGTAAAATGAATTTGATAGTTGCAGTGGTGCATTTATCCCAAACAAAGGAAGTCCTGAATTTAAGGCTATCTGTCCCAAGATGAAAAATAAACAACAAACATTGCACAAGGCTCTGTGCAATGATAGAACTGTGCAATACTTGGGATTTGAAGGTAGAAATGTGTGCGCTTAGAACAGTGTGGGAATACCAACAGACCATCTGCCTGCAGCTCCTTAAAGTAGCAGGTCCTTTTCTACAGTCCATGCAGTTGTTATTCTATAATGTGTTCTCAAGAACAGACGCATTTGCGTTAAAACTTGTAGATTCTGTGTGCTTGCCACTGTGTGCCCCAAGGAATCTTTTAGTTTTTAAATCTGAAACACTTCCCAGTCTTAATGTTCAGCTTCCCAACTTTCTCAAAGTCATGGACTGCAGCTAAAATCTAAAATTTTCCTGTCCAATAAATTACAATGTTTGTGTGTGTGTGTGTGTGTGTGTGTGTGTGTGTGTGTGTGTACATACACGCTCACACAAACATATAATTGCATGTGCTTCAGCTTCTATAGCTGCTGCATATACTATTTTCTTATTCTGAATCTTGTATATTGCCACAAAGACCCAATGCATTTGAAATAAGAAGGAAGGAAGCAAAACTATGGAAATGAGACAAGAGAAATATAATAAAAAAAAGAGAGAAAAGGAAGATATTAGAAAAAGATTTAAATTAACCAGGCAGGTAACCCAAGAAGCAAGGATTCATGATTCAGAGGTAATTATATAGGAAGAGAACCCCATCACTTTTTTGTCTAAATGAAGTCATTTATTTTGTATAGCTAATGAGAGACAAGGATCACTGAGATTACTTAAGGTTGCAAAAGGATATTATTCTTTGGGTTTATTTGAAGGATCCTGTAGGCTAACAACTGAACATAATTTTTAAAGCTACCCAGTAATTGTGGATCTGTAAAAGGTTAGCTCTATGTTGTGGGGAATGAATCGAATGACTATGGTTTTTTTAAAAAAGAAAAAAAGTCCAAATGGGCAAGATTCCACAAGCAAAAAATACATTCTAGGTGCACTGGTACACAATAATTTCTTCTTTTTAAAACTATGAAACATGTAGCTACTGGCACTCAGAAATGGCAAATGGAAATTGCAGTAATTTCAGTGTTACAGGGGATCGAAGTATTTCATTTTGACCATTTCTTATTCCTCCTGTAGTGATGATACTTTGTAACAATGGGTACCTGAATAGGCAAGGCTGCAATTTATTTTTATACACAACTTGATATTTTGGAAAAAAAATACTGCCAGTGTAATACCTTGCACATAGAAGAGGTTCTGCTGATAGCTACTACTGAATAATTTGGGTGATAAATCCAAGATGATCAAGGTACAGCCCAAAACAGAAGTTCTAGAACATTTTGGGCAGTCCATTGTATGTGACATTCTGTGCTTTTCTACCTTAGGGTTTGGGTTAGGTCTCCATGAATGCGGAAAGCAAAAGGGGCATCACTAATGGATTCGGAGTGCATGAGTACTCAAGCCTGCCTTATCTAAGTTTCCTGTTAAAATCCATGGGAAAATCTATTGGGGCAAATCCACTTAGGATAAGATCTCCATGAATTCAGAGAGTAAAATGGATGTTGCCAACAGATTAACAGCAGGGTGCTGACATTTTGAACCTGCTTTTTCTACGTTTCCTGGTAAAATACATGGAAAAAAATCCCATGGGTGGGCGGAATCCACGTAGAGTTAGGGTTTGGTCTCCATGAATTTGGAGACTGAAATGGACATAGCCAATGTATTCGGAGCGCATGGGTATGCTTAGGAGGGCACTGAGTTTTTGATCCTGCCTTATCTACATGTACTGGAAAAATACATTGGAAAATCCCTTTGGCAGGCAAATCCACTTGGGTTAGGGTTAGGTCTCCAAGATTTCAAACAGAAAAATGGATATCGCTAATGGATTTGGAGTGGTATGCTTAAAAGGGCAAGGACTTTTCAAGCCTGCCTCAGCTATGTTTCCTGGTAAAATATCCCATTGTGACGGGGGTGGGTGGGAATTGGCTTAGGGTTACAGTTAAGTCTCCATGAATTTGGACAGTAAAATTGATATTGCCAGTGGATTTGGAGTGCGTGCGTATGCTTCGGGGGTAGTGACTTTTCAAATCTGCCTTATCTGTTTCCTGGTAAAATACATGAGAAAATTCTCCCATTTTCAGTTTCTTGGAAAAACTTCATCTTTGCTTCTTAATGAGAATGTCCTGTCTCTTCTTGTCTCATTATCTTTATTCCTATTTGTAAATGTGATGCTGTAAGACCAGCTGATACATTTCCTACTCATCTTTGCTGTGCTCAACAAAGAATGACTGAAAGCTGAAGTAAAAAATAAATTCTGTTGAATAGAATTTCCATAGAGACAACCATGTTAAGTCCTTTGTGACATGTCAAACCCAATTTACTGCACAGACAATTATACTAAAGTCAACAAGTGAGTGCAGTAAATTAACATCTATATTGCAGATAATTGAGATATGATACACAGTAGTTCTAGCTTTCAACCTGTATACAACCTCTAGCTTTATGCTTTGCTCTATATTTATTTCAGCCAACTCCTGAATCATAGTTTTGAATATTCTTTTGGACAGGTGAACAATGATCAAATTGTATGCCCAGAATCCCTTTATTGATTCATTATCTGAGTCAATAAAAGTTACCAGTGTATTCTGGTATCTGGTACCAATGTATTTTGTAAAGAACACAAAAGTGTATTCTCTTCTCATTTTTTCTTTCTTCTAATATATTGGCACTGACCTTTTATTTTAAAAAGACAGGTGGAAAGAAGACAAAACTGAATACAGTACATGGAAGTTAATCCAACTATAATTTAGAAGCCAGAATGATTGAAATAGATGTGCAGTGTTGCTTGTCTATTATTTTCAAATATGATAATATAAGCTGCCCAAGCATTTTACCCTGAGCACAAAGTAGTGTTTGGATCCTTTAAGCAACATGATCATGGGCTCTGTTTTGGAGAGCTAGTTTTACATTAATATTTTTTGTTTTGGCATGAAATGTTTCTCTATGGGGGAAAAGGGGGATATGAATGGGTGATTCCTTACACCAACCTAGTCTTTTTTTTACAATTTTTAAAAGCTTCTGACATAACTTAGATGTTAAATAAATAGCAGAAGACACAGAAACATTCTCCATTAGTGTGCAATAATAATCACACATCTGCACATCAATCCACATCTGCCTAAGCTAGATCCTTGGGAAGGACTTGATGGAAAAAATGCCAAATTCAGTTTGAACATCTAGTTGACTACAGGACAAACCCTAATAATACATTCATATGTCACCCAACTCCCAATGATTCTGAGCAGTTAATAATAACAGATAAATAATGATATAATGACTGGAACTATTTATTAATGTGCAACATTTACACATGATGTTACTATAGAAAATTCTTTTAAAACATACAAGTTAAAGCTACAGTTTAACATCAAATCAACACACAATACAAATTAATAGCTATGAAACAAATACAAAGCTACTTCCTAGTCTCCAAATACTTTGGAACAGGGGAAAGACAAATTATTCAACATATTGGTGAGATAAAAATGTGAGAAACATTTGCTCTTTAATTGACGTGATCAGGATATCAGTAAAGACGAATGTCCTCATCACATCAAAATAGTACAATATAACTAGTTCATAAAGCAATCTAACTTTAACAGGAAAAATAGATTGAGAATGATTTGATGTTATAAACGTACTTCGGACATGTTACTGGCATTCCTGGAGTACCAAATATCTGTTAAATTAGTTTAAATAATTAGCAGTAACTTGTAAAGTACAGGTAGTCCTCGACTTATAACAGTTCATTTAGTGACCATTCAAAGTTGCAACGGCAGTGAAAAAAGGGATTTATGACCTTTGCAGCATCCTCATGATCATGGGATCAAAATTCAGATGCTTGGCAACTGGTTCATATTTATGGCTATTGCTGTGTCCCAAAGTCATGTGATCCCCTTTTGCAACCTTTGGACAAGCAAAGTCAATGAGGAAGCCAGATTCACTTAATAATTATGTTACTCAATAATTGTAGTGATTCACTTAACAACTGAGGCAAGAAAGGTTGTAAAATGGGGCAAAACTCACTTAACAAATATCCCACTAAACAACAGAAATTTTGGTCGTAAGTCAAGGACTACCTGTTTATCAGGTGCTCACACCTGATTGGAAACTAAAAGCTATTTTTTGTTTAAAACAAGCAAATTGTGTACACATAGATATATAATATTTCAGCTGGATACTTAGCATAAATGGCATGTTATTCTTCACGGTCCCACTTGATTCCACCTAGATAAATTTCTCCAGGAGGCTTCCTGGGTACACATTTCCACAGATACCAGAGCCCTGCTAACAGGAGATGAAACAGAAGAACCAGGCATAAGAAGACGAAGCAGAAAAGCTTGTCCAAATTGCTAGAAATAGATTTGCGATGTGGGGATCCTTCATCTGTTCCACAATCTGCTGGTCAGGAGAGAAAAAGGTACCAGGTGAATTTGCGGCTTGCCAATTCAAAATCAAAGACACAGAATTGGAGATCCAGTCAAAAAATACTTTTTTTGAAGTATTCTGAATGATCATGAGGGAATCTACAACTGCTACCTGATGAACAGAATTAAAAGACATATTGCACACATTTCATTATACTATACGTCATTTCCAATATTTTGATCCAAAAGCTTAGAATGATATTTGAGTCCAATAAACAGTAAAAAAGATCAGAAATATAGAAAAAAGAGTTGGCTTTGAAAAATTATTGGTGTAGGAGTTATTCACTTGGTGAGAGATGTCTTTTCTTTGTCGCTTCTTGTTAGGGAGACTCTCCCACTTATTTTATATACTGGTTGGGTACAAGCTGAGTCACCATCTCTTACTTTTATTGATGCACCCTGCCTGGTATCCTCATAGTGAAGTCTGAGGAAAAGGAATGGACTACCTATCCCTATTGCTGCCCTGTTATTCCAGCTACAGGTTCATGGCTTAATTTTAAAGCACCAAGTATTAAAATAATCGATTCTTAGTTAAATAATTAAAATAGCAGCACTACTATTTCAGCCTAAAAAATCCTGGTAACTTTCAGGTTTTAAAAGGTCTTTAGACGGTAGACCAATCTCCTACAGGTTTTCATTACTGCCAAGATTTATGCCATTGTGCTGAGATTCCTCATCACCTTATTTATGAAAAGTTACAGTCCCTTCCCCCCATATCTTATTTACTTGCCTTTTGTCTTAAGATCCTTTGCATGTTCTAATTGGTCATTTGGCTCTGTAGAAGTTGCCTTCTTTTTTGCTTTAAATCCATAATTCAGGCAAAGATTTGCATTATCAGTGACCAGCTTCTGCACCAAAATAGTTTCAGTTGTGCTAAGGAATAGTAATATGAGAAGGCCAATGTAGTAATAACCTAAGATATTAGTGGAAGAAGGAAAATGTTAAAGGCATTCTTGATGGGTCCCCTCAGCCTTTGCTTTATGTTACTGTGGGAAGTGTGTGTGCTGAAATTAGATTAGTACCTAATCTATAAATTCAGATTAGGATGAATGTTAGGGTTAGGGTTCCCCGATATTTATACTACAGTTAAATGTGGTGAGTGATAAGAATTATTTATTTATGAAATTTGCCATTCATCTCACTGAAAGGTGACTCTGGGTGGCTTACAACATCAAAACAAAACCATAAATATCTGTATACAAATGTGTAAAATCACTGTAAAATCATAATAAAATATAAACTATAACTAAAACTAAAGAATGGCAAGGAAAGGAGCAGAACGTACAGGGGGAGGAGGTGAGAGTTGCTATTAGTCGATCAACCACCTCCAGTGTGATACTCCCACATTGGGGCCCCAATCCAACTGGCAGAGCCAGGTCTTCAGGCTCTTGCAAAAGGTGAGGAGGGTGGGAGACAATCTCCCTTCAGGGGGCAAAATGTTCCAAAGGACCAGGGCCGCAGCAAAGAATTCCTTGACTGACAGGATCCGGGGCATGGGGATGGGTGGGGCAGGCCTGTCACATAAGGGTGAGATGCTTCCTCAAGTAATCTAGATCCTTGTCATGCAGGGCTTTGTAGATAATAATCAACAACTTGACTTGTACCTAGAAGCAAACCGGTAGGCAGTGCAGCTCGCAGAACAGTGATGCAACAAGAGCCATTCTAGGACCTATAACTGCCCATGCTCCCACATTCTGCACAAGTTGAAGCTTCCAAAAGCTCTTCAGTTAAAGCACATTGCAGTCATCCAAGCACAAGATGACCACGGTTTCAATCACTGAGCACAGAAACTCCTGATACAGGAAAGGCTGGAAGTGGTGCACAACCTGAAGTTGTGAAAAGGTTCTACTGGCTGAGACTGCCATCTGCTCTTCAAGCAGCAGTTGTGAGTCCAGGAGAACCCCCCAAGTTGCATAATGCATTTGTCTGGGGTAGTGCCATTCTTTCTAGAATTAAAGATGTCAAAATCCTGGATTTTGAAGCTTCATGTACCCATAGCCACTGGGTCTTCCAAGGATTCAGCTGAAGCCTGTTGTCCCCCATCCAGGCCCCTATAGCCTTCAGGCACTGTGAAAGAGCAACAACATCGTCACTTGGCTCACCAGGGATAGAGATATAAAGTTGAACATCATCTGCATCATCTGCATATCAACCCATGGTGATAGATGATCTCACCCAGCAGCTTCATGTAGATGTTAAAAAAGAGGGGAGAGAATGCCAAGCCTAATGGCACACCACAGAAGAACAGTCATGAGCTGGATCTCTCAATCCTGATTAACACCGATTGAGAACTGCCTTGGAGAAAGGACTGGCACCAGTACAGGCTGTGCTGCCCAGCACCAGGCCCCACAGTGGCCAAAAAGGATAACATGGTGAATGGTATCGAAGGCTGCTGAGAGTTCAAGGACAGCAAAGATGATGAAGGTATCCTGCTTTCGCCAGAAATCATCAACAAGTCCAAGCAATGTTGTTTCCATCCCATTACTGGGCCTGAAATTCTGACTGAAAGGGATCCAGGTGATCTGTTTCATCCAGGCCCTTCTGAATCTGCCACTCAACCACTTTTTTTTACCACCTTCCCTAAAAAGGTGTTGCTGTTATCATTAATTATAATCTTATTTTTAGATGAATACATTTTCTGGATGTTATTTTAATCTATTAGATAAAGTGGGCCAAACTTTGCATTTGACATATTTGGGTGATTTGTTGCTTGACATCTATTTGCTTGTACAACTTACTGAGCAGTGGATTACAGGAGGATGATTCTGGCAGGGAACCAATGAAAGAAGAATAGAAGACTATATATGCCAAAAGCAAAGTGATCATGTAGGACAATCTGTCTTGGAGACGGATAAAGAAGCCACAGAGATCCCCTATCTCAACTGCAAGGCTTGGCAATACTGAGGCGAGGAAGACTCGTATTCCTGTGTTTTTTAGATTTATCTGAAAAAGAAGCCAGACATCCTGGTAAAAGGAAGAAATAATTCAAGTTTCACTAGAAACTCATTTGCTGGGCTTTGATAAAGCACAGTGCTAAGCCTAAATATGGTTTGTTTGCTTTGATTAAACACAGCATGTGAATTCAGCCACTATGGTTATAAATCATGGATTATAGATTTTTTATCACATGAACCCACCAAACTATAGTGTTTCTATTTTCATAAGAATGGAAGGGAGAGAGACTCCCAAGAAATATTCCCATTATTAATATCCATTTCAAAGGCAGATAGGACACCTATATGGATAATCAGTCCAGTCAGCTAGAAGAATAGGCCCTGGCTGAGATGCCATTAAGGTACTTTTAAAAAATTAAATTATAAATGCAAGTGATATTCTTACCATGACTGCAAAATAAGGCTGGGCCATATTCCTTTGGCTTGTAATGTTCACGTTTGTGATGAGATATTCACGCTTTAAATTCAGAATTTCATTTGCAATGGAGGTGCTGAATACCAGGTCACTGACTTGAAAGCATAATTTAAAAGAATTTGAAAAATCATTAGGTTAAAGTAAAGTAATTTCTTTTAATTAAGTAAAAAGTTGATATAGTATCTTCTAAGTCAAACTACAAAGATGAGTCAACCATATTAGAAGCCTGGGAAAAGAAATGCCATAGATGAGAAAAGGGCCGAGTAATAGCAGAGGTTAGAATAAGTGGTTATCTTTTAGAGGAGCAGAGTTGCTATTACTAGGTATTGAGACTTGGAATTACTACAATTTAGCAACCGAAGTCCGGTAGCAACTTCTTCCCTAGAACTTTTATCTGATGCCTTTTTTGACTGATGATTTTGCTTTCATTTAGAACAGATATATAGATGCGCTGAACAAGTTGCAAAATTTATGGGTAGAGAGATTCAACTCTTTCTAGCTATCTTCTTCCCTGAATATAAACCTTGTGCTCAATATCCTGTGAGTGGAGATTGTGCATAAACTGATAATATGAACTGGACATTTTGTACAGCAGCTCTGCATAATGATGTTGACAATGTGCCTAATGGCACATTAGTGGACAATGTCAGATGGTTTTCATTCACTGGCTTATGTATTCAAATTTTTGTATAAGTAAATCTTACTTTTAATTTTACTTACTAAAATTATACATTTTAATGTAGAAGCCATACAAATTGACCAAGCAATGTTTATCACCCCCCCATTTTTATACTCAGTGGCAATTGGCAATATTAAGCAGGTCGTATTGTGAATAATTGTATCGATGTTATCCATAGGGCCTTCATAACCAGCCATATCACATTCACCCAAATCAACAAGTATCATTCATAAAAACTTTAATTAGAACTATGTGCAGAAATAAAACATGCAGTCTGCAAAAGACCTTGCTAACTATATCCAAAATTTACTTAAGAAGAGACCATAGATGGTTTGACTGGATTTCTGTACAGTGCATGGCAACCAATTTCCTTGTTATTTATGTATGCAGACTTTTGCCTACCTTTGCTGTCCAGTGAGAAAAAGCTCAAAAAGCATTGGCTGCTATCTAATGGATAATAAAAGATGTCAAAGTTACAGTTGCTGTCAATGCGAAGAGCAAGCTGAAATTCTGTTTTCCCATCACTGTGAAGTACCACATTAGGGGAGTCCACTCTCCATGTTACATCAAACCTTTAATTAAAAAAATGTGACATGAGCAAAAGCTAATGTTGCTGTTCACAAATTTGTTGTTTTCTAGAATGTTGAGAAACTTCTTCTCACTTTCAAATGAGAAAAAGTGCATTTATTTACTTATTAAAATTCTCAAACTACCATTGTTTACTATAGAATAGAATAGAATAGAATAGAATAGAATAGAATAGAATAGAAGAGTTGGAAGGGACCTTGGAGGTCTTCAAGTCCAATTCCCTGTCTAGACAGGAAACTCTATACCCATGACGGCGAACCTATGGCACGGGTGCCACAGGTGGCACACAGAGCCATCTTGCTGGGCACACAAGCTGTCGGCATGCGCGATTGCAGAGACCCCGCTGGTTTTTGGGCGCCTGCTGTGCATATACGCGATTGCAGCAGGAAATCTAGCTGGTCTTCAAAGCTCTCCTGCGCATGCACATGCGATTGCTCATGTGTGTGTGAGTCCCTGCCTGCAGTGTGAGTGCATTGCATGTGCAAAATCTGCATGCGTGTGCAGATGGTGTAGTTGCACATGCAGCGCACGTGGAGGAACCGCACACAAGTGCGGATGGCACACACAAAGAGCGTACTTTCAGCACTCGGTAAGTAAAAGCTTCACCACCACTGCCCTATACCATTTCTGACAAACGATTGTCCAATCTTATTTTAAAAACTTCCAATGTTGGAGCATTCACAACTTCTAGAGGCAAGTTGTTCCACTGACCAATTGTTCTAACTGTTTCTATATAACAGTTGGTGTGTTGATACCAACTGTGAAGGTACCAGGCTAGAAACCTGGAGATCAAGAGTTCTAATCCTGCCTTAGCCCTGAAAACTCTCTGGCTTTGGGATAATCATTCTCTCTTAGCCCAACCCACCTCATATTCTTCCAATGTGCCTTATTATAGACATTGTTATTTCAATTCTACTTACGCTTCTTGAATCATATAAGATGGAGTCCAGACTGAATTCCAAGGCACAGTGATAGTACTGAAGGGGAATTCCTCCTCATCCCAAGCCAGTCTTTCGTTATACCATGACTGAAAGATTCATTAAGAGAAAATATTAGTCTTCATTCTCACATTTCCCATTCCTGGTGTCAGAATGCGCACAGTGTAACTATTTTGAGACAACCCAGGAGCAAAATACAGTAAACAGAGGTTTGTCTTTCAAATAGAGGTTTATCTGTAAAGAATATACGCATACACGTAAAAGGCAAAGTCAGGCAATCAATCATCAACTACCGCATGGAAGCATGTGTGCGTGTGCACACACACACAGAGAGAGAGAGAGAGAGAGAGAGAGATGCCCCAACAGGACCTCTCTTATAATGGACTCTTAAAGTGATACCAGCCCCAATTACCAGCATTACATCATTGTAGCAGCTGGTCAGCTGTTAAATCTTTACTCTGAAACCCAACATTGATGATGTGAAAAGTTAAGCCACCCTTTTGCATTTGGCCATCCTGCAGACATTAGGGAAAATGATTTTATAGGCATTATGCTGAAATTAGGCCCATGATTAGGATTAAAGATTGAAAATGTGAATGGGGATCAATTTGCATGGTCAATGAGAGCTCCCTTTTCATATTTTATGAAGGCCTGATACCTGAGGGTTAATTAATTTTAAACTATTTTAAATTTTATATTAAATTTGTGTTTAAATTGGGGACTTG
>JANHFJ010003789.1:64524-75880 GCA_032468195.1 Cerberus rynchops
CCTTCCAAGCAGCCTCCATGTTTCCAGTGTCTTTTTCCCCACTTGGAACTGAACCACATGGATATTTCTTCCAACAGAAGCAATCTCCTTTGGTTTTTTCTCACTTTACAGGGTTAATCCTGTTAGTTTGTTTGCGTTGGTATTGTTGGGTGTTGTTTACAGCTTGATTGCTGATCCAGTGTTAACTCTGGTGTTAATCTCTGCTTATCTGGTTGTTCATTGCTGGTGAAGAAAAATCTGGGGCCTTTGGTTTCCTTTTCAGTTTTTGTTGTTGTCTCTTTTCAATGCTACCTAGATGTTGTTCACTTCTACATGTCTGTTGAGATGGTTTGACTGCTGCATGAGAAATCAGAGAGCATTATGTTTGATCAGGAGTCCCCAGGACTCTCTGACTTTGGTTTCTGTGCAATGATGTTTCATTGCCCAACCAGGTGACATCATCAGTGAGAATTAAGGAGGGTTATCATGTTTGTGGTTGGCTTCTGAGTTTTCTTGTCTCTTTTCTTTATTGTTCTACAACTTTCTTGGAAGCCTCTGCTCCAAGGGCATAATCTTATTGTCGCTGCTTCCCTTGGGATTGTATATAGAAGTCAGGGAGACTGCAGATGTTTGAAGAGAGAATTGGACCATGAATTATAAAATATTCTAACACATTTAGTTAGCAATATCTAATTGGCTGGCAATACCTGTATTAAAAAAAAACAAACTTAGTTCAAGATTGTACAGTTAGCTTAGTTTATATTCTTTCTGTGTTCTTTGTTAACTAGGGGAGCTTGCATTTCAACGAAATTGTCTATCATATCATTGCATTGCACTGCTTCGGTTACAAGCTACGTAAGTCTTTTGGTCATAAATGAAACCCATCTCAGGTTAATGACTAGGGAGCTGCTGTTCTCACTCCACTTGAAATATTAATAAAAATAATTTATGTCATGTGACTGGTTTTTAACTAGCAGCTTTCAAGATGTTAGCTCAGGATTAGAAAGGATGCACATTTATGAATTATTGGCCTGGAGTGCGAAGGCACCATATACTTCAGGGAGCACTTTTCTAGCCCTTTAAATTAATTTATTGTTATTCATTCAAGCTGTCTGCAAAGTAAACCTTTAGCTATAAATTTGTGCCATCGTCCAACACGCCATTAAACTAAAGTGGGGCCTGTGCAAAAAGCATAGAATAAAACCAGACAGTGAGAACAATTAGTCAGTAGGATGGCTTGCCTTCGGAAGTTGTGGGTGCTCCATCACTGGAGGATTTTAAGAAGAGACTGGAGAGCTATTTGTCCAGTCTCCTGTTTGAGCAAGAGATTGGAGTAGAAGACCTCCAAAGATTCCCAAACTCTGTTATTCTCACATTAGCTTTAAATTGCAATGAGCAAGGATACCCATTCAATTTTTCAGCTACTAAATTTGTTGGCTGAGCAGGGACAAAAATAGCCAGGGAAACAATTGAAGTCTGGGAAACGGGTCCTTTCAGTCAGTCAAAAGGAGTGCTGATTTACTACTAGCTTAACAAGTACATAGGTGTTGAGGGTGCAGCAGCACAAGAAAATAAAAACCAACTACTTAATAGCCGGTCATCCACACTCCAATTAATTAAAATACTATGCAAAGAACAGACCAGGGCACACACAGAGAGAGATGTTTCCTGAGGATGGGCTCCAGAATGAATCCAAAAGTTTGGAGGTCTAAACTTGCCCTGGTGACAGACTCAGACTAGATTCTGTTATTCCGTTGTACATATAAATAAAGTCTTCATGAGGGCATTCCAACCCTTAAAGATTGCTCTCAGTTAACAATATAAGAGAAGTAGGATGTGGTGGAATAACACAACCGCTTTGTGTTCATGGGACAAGGTAGCAAGGGACTAAAAATAGTTCTCAGGTTGCAGGAAAATTGAACTGGAACCTTGTTCACATAAACACTGAAGTTAACGTAGTTTAGGGTTTAGTGTGGTTTGCAAAGCCAGTCACCAAATTGGTATAATTGTGCCATTTTTGTTGGTGTTGGTTTTACTTTGATTTCTCTACCATAAAGGAAGGGATAGCACATACCTATTCGGTTGGTTCTACTGCAAAACATACTCCATACCATTTAAGCAACTATCAAAGAAAAAGAAATCTGGGGTTTATCAATGCAAACCCCAATTGGCAGAGCTGAGTTGTAAAACCCCCAGATGATCCCTAGATAGCAGCAAAACAATAATAGCAATTCTGGTTGTAGTGAGGAATGAAAATCCATCCTTTCCCAAGGTAATTTGAAGGAATTAAGATCTTCCAACGTCTTTGAACCCCAAAAGTCCTATTCTTTGTCTTCAGTGTCTAACAGAAGACATAATAATGGCACAGGCATCATGCCATTATTATGCAAGTGACTTAAATTATACACAGACTCAAATTATGCAACTCATATTTGAATAACAGAATAGACCGGACCTTGGAAGTCTTCTAGTCCAAGCACCCACAACTTCTGGTGGCAAGCAGTTCCACTGGCTAATTATCCTCACTGTTAGGACATGTCTCCTTAATTCCAGGTTGCTTCTCTCCTGGGTTGATTAGTTTCCAGCTGTTGCTTCTTGTTCTGCCTTCAGGTTCTTTGGAGACTAGGTTGACCACTTCTTCTTTGTGGCAGCTCCTTAGATATTGGAACATTACTATCCTGTCATCTCCACACATTCAAATCAAGTCAAATCAAATCAATTTTTATTCATCACATGTACAGACATACATAGTACGAAATGCAGTGAGATGTGTATAAATTGAGGTAATGTGTAATGACTTTGTGTAATGAACACAACTAGTAACATCCCTTGTCCCTTTCCTTTTCATTTATTATTTACGTTCTCTATTAGTGGTGGAATTAAACCAGTTTTAGTACCGGTTTGGTGTATGCGCACTTTGCTTCTAAAAATAAAGTTTTTCCATTCTGGAGGCAACCCAATCCAGGTGGAGGTAGCAGAGATGAGGATGTTTAGGTTCTCTTTAGGAGTGACCAGGATGGACATGATCAGGAATCCTGTCCTAGGAATGAGCACATCAGAGAGACAGCTCAGGTCGGCTGTTTGGGGGACAAGGTCAGAGAGGCCAGATTGTGATGGTTTGGACATGTGCAGAGGCGGGATAGTGGTTATATTGGTAGAAGAATGTTGGAGTTGGAGCTGCCAGGCAAGAGGTCAAGAGGAAGGCCAAAGAGATATATGGATGTACTAAAGGAGAACATGAAGTTAATTGGGGAGAGACTAGAGGATGCTGAGGATAAAGTTAGGTGGAAACAGATGATTTGCTGTGGCGACCCCTCACAGGAACAGCCAAAAGAAGAAGAAGAAGAAGGATGTTCAGCTCATGTTTATTTCTAAGCCCAGCATAGTGTCAGAATGCTATGAAAATGTGAAATGCCCCAAGAGCTGCCCCTTAAATATACAGGTAAACCTCAACTTATGACTACAATTGAGCTCAAAATTTCCATTGCTAAACAAGACATTAAGTGAATTTTGCCCCATTTTAAAAATCTTTCTTGCCACAGTTGTTAAATGAATCACTGCAATTGATAAGTTAGTAACCCGGTAAATGAGTAAATCTGACTTCCTCATTGATTTTGTTTGTTAAAAGATCACATAACCCTGGGACATTGCAACCATCATAAATATGAACCAATTGCCAAGCATCCAAATTTTGATCAATGGAGATGCTGCAACGGTTGTAAGTGTAAAAAATGGTCATAAATCACTTTTTTTCAGAGCATTGTAATTTTGAACGGTCACTAAATAAACTTGTAAATTGAAGGCTACCTGTACAGAAAATTGCAACAGAGATGTTCGTCCTTCAAATCTGGTGGCAGGAGAAAACACAAAACAATTTCTGAGAAAGAAATGATCTGACTCTCAAACATAATTTTCATGATCTTAGAGCATGTGGAATACTTATCCAGACATCTGCACCATTAAATTTAGTGCAGCTTGCTTTGGAATAGACATATATTTGTTATATGAAAGAAGACTATGCCCAACTGTGGATCCCACTCCCATTTTCAACTACTCTTCCTATGTTCCTTCTTTTAGTATATCTGTAATAGTATACCAGGACTGAAGAAACTTCTTGGATAAAAAGGGAAAGGAAAGGAAAAAACCCCAAGAAAGTCCAGTTGCCTTCTGAAAAGTACCTTTGGGACAACCATGACCTGGACAACTGAAAATCTCCAGACATTTACTATACCAGGAATATCCAAATGATACAAGGAACATTCTGATTAAAATGCCCCAGTTAGCAGTAATTACCTATAACATGAGTTCAAAGTTGACTCTTCCTGAGCTTTAATATTTCTAAACTAAAAATTGGTTTGCAGCCATCAGTTTTTACTTTCTAATCAAGCTCATGAAGCTGATTTGGGATTCGGATATTCTTGAAAGTAAAGGTGATGAAAGAGATTGGGACTGAGCTTTACAGTATGTCAGATTCACTTTTCAGAAAAATTAAAAATATAGAAAGTTGATGCGGAGCCTTGTGGCACTGAGAGTCATGTTGTAAATTCCAGAATTAACTCGTAAATCATGGCTCACAAACCACATACAGTGGTGCTTAAAAGGTTGTAAACCCTTTTGAATTTTCAAGATTTCTGTATAAATACTACCTAACACATGATCTGTTCTTCACATGAGTCCTAATTACAGTAAACAGATGCATCAAAATCATCATAATAGTTCATTTATGAGAACAGGTCATATTTTAGGTCATATTCAAAAAGGCTAAGAAGCTTTTAAACACCACTGTATCATGCTGAATTACCTACATGAGCATACAGAATTATGTGAAAAGAGGCTATGATTATAAGTGTAACTGAGGAAGAAGAGAGTCAGGAAAGAGTAAAGTACCTCTCAATCCAGCATCTGTTTTTCATTAAGCAAAAATATAGGGAGATGGTTATGTAACTTTTTGACTGTCTCTTAACTCCTAAATTGATAGCATGAAATCTCAAAATAGCTTATATACTAAGCAACTTGTCAAAACACAAAAGATTATTATATTACATAATCATTATAAGATGCTGCTTGCATAACACCTGTGCCAACAGGGAAGAGAGCATAGCCAGAAAAACAAAATGCTGACGTCATGGATGCAGAACATCCATCACCCACAAGAAATACACTTTGCCAACTTCTTTCAGTCCAAAAGCTATTTGCACTCTCTTATACTAACACAGAAGATGCTTTCGAATAATCTGATTTTGTGAGCTAGAAAAAAAAACTATGGAAAAAACCCTAGCTCTTTAGTACAGGTTTTCCTGGAAAATAAGAGAAACATAAACCCATGCAGCTGGAGTTATTAAAAACATATTTCAGAGAGAGAGTGTGGCAGAGAGTATAATTGAATGCAACAGAGATTCCAAGAGCAGTCCCTGTTTAGAGATGAGAAAGAATCCCCTCCAAAATGCTGAAAAACCGCTGCTATTCAATGGTTGGTTTTCTTATGGTAATCCAGAACGTATTACGTGAACATAGTCATTGCTTAAGTATACATACAATCATTAGCAGCATGTGTGAACTTCCTGCAGTCCATGTGGCAAACTGTACCTAACAGCTTCACTCCTCTTGTCCCTATTTGAATTGATGTACAGTAAATTATAAACTCTATAGCAAATTGGTCAAAATAACTTTTCATCTCCTATGTATTTTGTCTGGGAGCCAACTGCACTGATTCACCCATCTTTTCTTTTTACAAAATCAAATATAAAATTGGATTCTGTCTTTTAGTAGGGGAAATAATATACAGTAGGCATCAAAGGAATTTTTAAGAATGCACCAAAATACTAGTTTTTCTCACATTAAATTATTACAAAGATAAATGAAACAAACAGTAACCTTTCTTTATGCACCAGAGTGCATACAAATAAGTAAAAGACTTTCTCAGTTCCATTTTCTGAAGCATATCTACAATTGTTTCCCATAATTTGTAAGAAGCTTAAACCTGATTTTCCTGTTTCTCAATTCAGAGAAAAGACTGTTTATTCTAAGAGGAGGACAAGATGTAAATAAATGAAATCACTTCTATGCTGTAATTAGAAGCTAGGAAGAATTGGACATAGTAATGCAGTTCTTGATACAATTATACATTATTTGTGTGTCTGTATGGATTGTCTATCCATGGATTAAATAAAAATCGACCAACAGAAACTCAGACCACTACATCCACAAGTACTATTGGCAGGTGTTATAATTCATCTGAACATACTATAGAGATTGTACTACATTCTCCCTGAAAAAGTAAGATTACATAGGATGTATAGATTGTTCTTAGGCATTAAGTGCCTGTTGCTACTGTAAGCAGATGACCCATAAACTACAATTTATATATTAGATTACTGAAATGTGTCCAGTGAAGGGGTGATTTTCAAAATGATTTGTGAACAATAATTAGTTGATGACCCATGTATGCGTTTGTTTGAAATAGAATTGGGCACTTTTATCCAGTTGTGCTTGAGCAATTACAACTGCACAAGTTCTTCATTATGGCTGAATTAGCAGTACATAGCTAATCTTGACTGAGTCCTATTTCCCCACCCACACCCCAAATGTAAGCAGAATCAGATCTTAGTATAGTATTTAAACTGGCAACTGCTAGGTAATCTCAGAGCTCTAGGATAGATTAAGAAGGCAAAAAGAAAAAAAGCATCCTGGAAAAAGACCATGGCAAACATTTTCCATATTACAGCCAAGACATAGGTACGTATGTGCATGTCTCACCTAGAGGGAATTTATTTTATTTTCTCATTGCAAAGTATGGCTCTTCCCATGTCTTTCACCTGATAATCTGATCATCTGATAAATTCAGAACTGCAAAATCCTAATACAAAATAAAGGGGATTGGATAAAAAAAAATCAGCAAAGCCCAACACTTTCCAAAAAGTGCCTTGAAGTTTTCCTTTTCTAAGTATTTCAGCTACTTACTTGATTTATATTGCCTTTTGGTTGGAAAAGTCCCTGAAAAGACCCCAAAAAACCAACCCCTCTTAGGTTTACTTATGAATTTTTTTTAGCTGTGATCTATTTCTAAATCTATTTCTAAATAAATTACTATTTACTGTAATCTATTGTACTACTACTGTAATCTTTTTCTAAAACCAGTGAATTCACAAAGTGAGCAGGGGTCTTTCTTCCTTCTAACTTATCCAACTTCACTGTAATATTTTAAATTAGCAGAGAAACTAATTCCACTGCATGGGTGCCATTATGTAAAACTTGGATCTCAAGAACTATTTTGGCTCATATGGGGAGGGAGTGGCGTGCAATACACATCCTGAATTCTCAGAATTGCTCAATTTCTGCCTGAATTCTTAGAATTACTTTAAAAAAAAAGAACTTTCCATTTAGTTGTCAGATATGTATAAAACCCTTATGGAAATATATACTAAAGTGAATATAAAAGTAACTCATTAATTTCCCCAAATATCACAGTCTAGACTTTAAATTGGGAAGTTTCAATTGATGTTTGCAGGTTGTTCATATTTAGAATTATTTCCAGATGTAAATAAAATAAGATGATATTTAAGATCCACACCATTTGCACAACTGTTAGCTAAAATTTCTTTCAACTTCATAACAAAATATGTAACTTAAATTTCTAGTATCACTCCAAGAATTCTCATAGTTTAAAGGTAGTCTTTCTCTTGGCTGAAGTAACTTTAATTGGACCTGCAAGTACCAATCACCTGTTTGAGAAAACTAAAGCAAATCTTAGCTCTTGTTTTGAGAAAACCTTAAATCTTACAATTAGTAGTCATGTTATTTATGGGTATGATTAGCAAAATAACATCATCCCACACTTCTTTTTTAAGAAGGCATTGAACCAGCCTCAACAAACACTGCATAAACTGTTCCAGCACCCATGCTTCTTCCATCTCAGCATAGTTAAAGAACTTAGTAGTAACACAGATGTTCATTTTATAAGATAGTCCTAGTTTAAATTCCATGCATTATTATTTAACAGGATTTCAGATACAGTAATTGGAATGTATTCATTAAATTACACAATGTACTTACTACTAAAGTAGGAAATATAAAATGCATATTTGCTTTCGACATTCATATTTTTTTTAAATGTAACTAACAGCAAGTTAGAATAACAGCTGAATAAGAGAACAAGAGTTTAATATTTTCCTCCCCCTGCTTCAGTCCTGGTAAAAATTATTCATCTGGATAATGTTTTAAAAAATGAAGAGTGGATTCCTGTTTCCTTCTACTCCTGCCAATGTCACCTGCTGGCAGGAAAACAACTACCAATCACTCTCTTTAATATGAGATGGGATGGAGCTAGACTGCAAGTCTGAACTGAACCAAGCTTATATTAAGATATGTTTATATAAAATTGTTGACTACATATTTAGCATAATGCTCATTAAAGCTTGAGAACACCATTTAGTTTAGGAAAATTCAGGTAGAGGAATTGCTATTCTTTCAGAACTGAACGCAAAGAATTTGATGCCAGTGATTCATACCAATAGAACAGAATGTCATTATTATTGTGTTGAAGAGTCTAAGTTTATAATAATACAGGAAAACAGAAGATCAAATTCAGAAAATTTGAGAAAGACATTAAAATTGTAACACTGCACAAAACTGGATCACATTTACAGACTTGACACAATCTCACTATATCAAAGTATCAAGAACTGAATTTTCCAGTAGTTATTTATGCTGGAGTAATGCCGTTTTCTCTATCTTAAACACTTGTGAAGGAGAAAACATAACACATATTCTATTGCCATTATGTCCTTTAAATATTGCTTTAACCTATAATTGGTCTAATGTAATTTTGTTGCAAAATGATCCATCCAACATTAGGATGCATTATAATTCTATAATTAAATACAAGGAATAGCAACTCTCTTAAAACTTTGAGTAAAATATGGCTTGCCATCTTAAAATAATCCTTTGGGAATCATTTTATTAACACTACAATAAGATTTGCTCAGTAATTGACTTAATATGGCCAGGGTTTAGTCTGTGACTGGAGCATTCTTAACATATTTATCTGGGACTCCTTTGGTCTGGTGTTTCCTGATGTCCTCTGACACTTGAGAGCCTCCTTCCTGGCTCTTTATGTGGCCAGAGGGGAGATAATTACCTGGATCCAAGAAGTAGTCAATAACTCAACAGTACTGGAAAAGGGTACTGTCAATACCTTAAAAGAGGATGAGATGTGCCCCCTCCTTAGAAGGCCCTCTTTGGAAACAGAGCTATTAAATAATTATTACCCCGTTTCCAATATTCTCTTTTTAGGAATGATAGAGGTAGGGGACCAAGAATGAAGCATCCTAGAAGCAGGCCTGTCAAACTGGCTGCCAATGAGCAAAATACATCACATACAGTCCATGCTCACCCCAGCTCCACAAAGGCAAAAAACATTGCAATAGGTCATAATCCGTCCTGTGATGTGATTGAGATTGACACCCGTGCCCTAAAGGAAATGGATTTTATGAAGTTTTTCAGTCATGTTTCATGCCCAGACATGGGACAGAGGCACAGACACCCTAGATTACCTTTGTAAGGATCTGTACATCTCACTGGCCTTCAGTACAAGTTTGTTCTAGACATTCTTGCTATATTTCATCATGCTATAGTCATTACCCATTTTGGCCACTATAATGCACTGTACTTTTAAGTGTATTTAAGGACCATTCAAAAGCTACAAATAATCTAGTGTGCAACAGTTTGTGTGCTCATTAATTCCTGGCACTGGGAATACATGACTGCTGTGAACTGGCTTCCAGTAACTGTCCAGGTACAATCTAAAGTACTGCTTTTAATCTATAAAGTCTTCTATGGCTTGGCACCAGATTACTTTCATAGTTATATTCTCTAATTAGAATTGGCTCAATAAATAGAATGGGGAAGTGGGGGTTAGAACTAACTTGTGTTCCCTACTTTGAGGATTTTCAGTGGCATTTTTGGCCCTCTGTCTTCCAGCTGAAATTAGACTACTTCCCCCAATGCTCCTTCTTCAGTTTAAAATAGAACTGTTTTGTACAGCATTTCTTACTGTCACTGTTCACTTTATAATTTTTCCCACTGTGTTTGGAGAGCAGGTTGTTAGAAGAAATATTTTGTTTTTTTCCACTTTACAGGGTTAATCCTGTAAGGAAGGCAGGAAAAAAACATTTTGGTGTTGTTTCTAGCCTCATCTTTATTGCCCTGCTTACAGAAACTGCCCACCCAGTCACATGATCCCCCCCAGCCATGCCCACCAAGCCACGCCCACCAAACTGGTAGTTAAAAAAATTGAATTCCACCACTGGTGTTCGTCTGCAATTAGGTCAGGTCGAAGGATTGCTCAGAAACAAAGGGGTACTCAAGTGAGAACCCCTTTTCTATGTATCCTCGAAGCAAATGCCACTTGCCGTGGACCACTTGCATCTGAACAAAAAACACCTCATGTTTGAAATCTGCACTCAGATTTCAGATCAGGCAGAGTAGGCCTGATCCTTAAGAAATCGGAATGACAATAAAGGATTGAAATTGAAGCTTTTGCAGATTTGTGGGAAGATCATTTGTTTTGTTTGGAAAAGCAGGACAATTATTAACGTGGCACCTTCCTTCTGCAAAAGAGTCTACTTGGGTCTGAGCAGTGGGCATCCATTTAATCCGGTGGCTAATTTCCAGCTGTGGACAGCAAAGGAATGTTTCTGCAGCACAGATTCCAAAGATCTGGAGTGCTTACTGCATCAAGGAAACTATTAATTTGTCCCTTTGGGAGAACTCAAGACAGACATCAGGAAATCTAAAAGAACCTTTCACAATCTGGCCTCCAGATGTATTGAGTCAGTTTCCCAGATTTGCCCAGTCAGCATGGCCATTGCTCAAAATTTCAGAAGTTGAAATCCACATATTGGGAGGGACCCAGGCTGGGCTGATCTGAACCCTAATTTTCTTCTCAACTCTTTGGGCTATATCCAGATCAAAAGGCAGTGTGCTAGACAATTTATCATAGTGTAAAGAGGATGATGAGCCAATTGTGGTTGCTCACTGAATTCCTGGTTGTCATGTGACGAGCCATAACTTGGGCTACTAATATACTGTACATCTGGTAAAAAGAAATATTAAGATTGGAGCAAAGAGTTACAGCAGATGGCAGAAAAGAGTTTTCTTACCTTTTTGCTTCCATCTAGTGACCAGCTTGGGTTTTGTAGAGCAGGTAGAGTAACCCTACATTTGTTACACTTTGATACGAGGGTTATCCACAAAATAGATTACGTTTTGCGATAGAAAAAAAAATGAAGTGTAGCCATTTTTTTTATTACATACACTTGAAAGTGACACTTAAATACTACTTTTCAACATATTCACTGAACAAATTGAGGCACTTATA
>JANHFJ010003790.1:77566-88125 GCA_032468195.1 Cerberus rynchops
CCAATCCGAGTCCAGCCCCCTCCGAATCTGAGTGATTTTATCCTGCAAGAAACAAGAAAAATGCTCGGCACGTCCCTTCAATGTAAAACAATGAAGTTTTACATTCTTATATTCCTATATTCCTCCTATGTTTGTTACCCAGAGTTGAACTTTGAGATAGGTGGCTATATAAATATAATAAATTTGTATCATTTCTTAATAAATCAATAGCAATTATGGAGACAACACATTAAAAATGTACAAAACCACATGTAAAAATATCTCCAGAAGATGAAAGATTATTACTGAGTTGCTCTGTCTTAGTGGCTCATTAATAGTTAGAATATATTAGTAGTCATTAATAGCCAATGATGGGAGAATTTCCTCATTGGGTGAGCTGGTAAAAATACATTAACACCCACCCAAAAAGAAGAGGTGGCAATTAACTGGTGGGATAACAATATGAAATGTCAAAGGCAGAGAAAGCAAGTGCACTTGTTCATTAGTATATTAATAGGTCTAATTTTCTGTCATTAAACACTGCACCTCTGTCAGTTAAACTAAATAGATCTCATGTGTGTTTAATGCAATTCAATATATTTCTGCTGTATTGAGTTTATCCTCTCAGACAGCTGCGGTGTATGGTGAGATACAGGCCAGCTTCAGAAAGTCTCTTTCTGATTTTATTTGTGTTGCATTTTGTTCTTGAGAAAGAAGGTGCTTTGTGACAAAGGTTTTGAGATTATTGAACGTGATCTGTTTGAGCTGCATCTAATCAACAATAATTTGTGAAATTCCTGTAAGGGTGAAGACACAAAGGAATGTTTTGATAGGTTTCAAAAAATCAGATCAATGTAAAGAGCAATGTAAACTACCAGTAGTTAGCAAATGACATTACAAACTCCTGGGTGGGGAGATGAGGGAAGGAAATTTTGCATATTGCCTAATTATAGGAAATCAGATTCAGCTCAGCTGATACTAGTGAACTTTACTTGCCTTTATGCTAATAGAGAGGCAACATAAGAGAACATATAAGGGTTTTTGAGTTGCCACAATTGTCCTGGCCACAGCAAGCAACCACTAAGTGTAGAAAAGCTAAGCAGAGTTAAACTTGGTTATTGGCAGAATAGGAAATCACCAGTAAATCTTATGTCTATGCACTAGACTGGAAAGTACCACCCACCAAAAATAATAATAATAATAATAATAATCTGAAGAAAAGGCAATAACAAACACTTTTAAATACTGTTCTTCCTAAGCAAAGCTGAAAGTAGAAATGTCACAAACACATACCCATTTATGCAATCCCATTAGAAAAGGATGGTACACACATGCATCATCACAAAGGAAGGGCTACAGTAGATGGGGATGAAGGCACATTATGTTTACTGTATTGATTTAGACATCTTTGTAGCACATCAAAACACAGTTGTCCCAATGTGAGCATGTGATATAGTGCCTTCTGCTTACTTATAGCCTACTATTGATCCCTTCAAGGCCACTCCTGCTTTCCAGCTGGAAACTGCTATCTTCAAGACAGATTGTCCAAACATTCTTTCAAAAAGAGGATGTCTTCAGAGAAATGACCTTCACCTACAGCACTTTACTCCTTAAAATATCAGGACCCGTTATCTTCTCAGTAAAACACAAGGAAAGATATGGCTCATTTAACCTTAATCTCTGAGTTTTTGGAAATATAAGAATTCCCATGATGTTTTTCAACACATTCAGATCAAAATAGTGTCTGTAGGACAGTACGACCAAAGTGGAACATGAACGTAGCATATCCATTCATTTCCTTTTTAGGTAAGCATCTCTATGTATATACAAAAAGAGGAAAAGTTTCTGGGTGGTTTACGCACAAGAGACACAGAGACACAGGCATATGTGTCAAAGCATTTCCAAATACTTTGAATATATACTCTCTCTGTGTGTATGTGTGTCTATTATCTATCATCTATCTACATACATATTCATACACACGCACAGACACATATTTACATACACACATATGCATACATATAGTATATTCAAATTATTTGGAAACTCTGATTGATTTAAGATGATTATACTGTTTAGATATGTTCACAGATTTTAGAAGTGTACCATGAAGATTTTAATATTGCTATACATGTCTTATTGTTTAGAATGATGTATCATAGATAAATGTTGTTTATAGTGCTACTGCTGCTAATGTAATTGATTCATAGCACTGAAATCAGAAAGATTCAAGGTGGTTTGCATTAAAAACTTAGCAAAGCAAATAATACAAATGCAGATGACTCAAAAATTAAATGATACTTCGGGAAACCACACCCCCAAAAAATCAACCATCCCTCACAATCTGTCATTCAATGGGATTACAAAATGCCATGTTATGGTGATATTCAAAAATTACAATAATGTTCAGATGTGGTATTTCTTTGTGACCAGACCACCTCAATGTTCTTCTTCCAAACTGGGTACTCACTTTTGTATTCAGGTCACTTTTGTTCAATACTCATTCACTCTTGATCCAACTGATTCTTCTTTTAGCCCATACAATTTTAAGCATCTCATTTCCATTGCTCAGTGTTGAACCATGTCCTCGAGTTTTCATTTATTCTCATGTATGCTTAATTTCACTCACTACATTCAGCAACCAACCTTCACCTACATATTTGTGCAAAATATACTATTATTAAAGCCTATTCACTTTGTCCTATTGCAACCTGTAAATCAACAGTAATATAATAATGGGGTTTTTTCCCCCTCACATTCATACATTTCTCAGTGACCTACAATAAAGTGAAATCATGATTTGAACACCCCATGCTTGGCACAGAGCCATATTCCTCAAATTTTGCTCATTTCTCTAGTTTTACTCTAAGTACACCTCTGTCCTCATCATACTATTCTCACATCACCCATGATTTTCTTTTCATCATTTCCCTTTTTGGAGTATAAAATTCACTGCATTCATTTCAGTTCCACTCTTCAACATATTATTATTATTCCCTTACAAATCTCTAAAATGCTCCTTCCGGCATTCCTGCATTTCAGTTCAATTCCCAATCACTTCATCATGTTCATTCTTAATTGCATTTACTCTGCTGGAGATTTAGCCCTCTATACTCACTTCCTGAATAATTTGTTATTTCCTTCACAATCACTTTACTTTTCTTTTGCCTTGAAACCTAACTATCCTTGCTCTTTTTTTTTTTTTTTTACAATCTTCCAAGGATGTTTTTGACTAAACTACTCAATATATTTCTCTTATCCTCAATTTTGGAAGCAATTATTCTGTTACATGAATTTGTCTCATCCATAGCCTCTTTCACTTCATTATTCCATTAAGCATCCTTTTCCATATTTCCTTAGCATAACTTCATGTACTTCTGTGGCACTCAGGAACATTAATTTCTGTCACCTTTATATCCTCTTTTAATGTGTCCCATTACCCATTCATTCTTTTGGGCAATTCAGAAATCTTCTAATACTTTTTCAAACAGAATTAGTACTTTTTCTTTCTGCAGGCGTTCTGCTTTTACTCCAGTTCCTTCCCTTTCGTCTATGTTCATTTCCCCATAAGATTCACTTGCAATCCTACATTCAAAACCTCTCATTGCCCTTTTCTTCCTGACTAATTTTCAGTCTTTGATCATAAACTGTCACATCAAGTCATAGGCTTTTAAATTTATGTTCATTTTTTGCATGTGTATGTATTAATAGACTTATCCTTAGCTCATGTATTTGAAACAAGCAGCCCTTTTTCAAAAGCCATACTTAACCTAAGAGTCACCATTTTGAATTCATCCTTGGCTCTTTGAAAGGCCCGGTGACTATTTCTGTACTTGCCCCTCTCATTCCCACACATCCATTCATACTACCAGGCAGAATATTTTCTCTCTTGAATTGTGCCCATTTAGAATCCAGCACAAGTTTTCCCAGACTGATCCTTTCATATTCACCATTTATAACTGTAGCATGCAACATCAACAACCATAGATTCCTGCATTCATATACACCATTAATGATCTAGAAGAGATAAAACTAATTTATGCTAACATAATTTTTAGCGTTTTCATTCCTAATGAAATCTACATTTTCCCTGTGTATTTATTCATCTCCACTCCACAAAATATTGTAAGCTGCCCAGAGTTACCCTGTGGTAAGATAGGCGACCAATAGATTTCATAAATAAAATCAGAACAGCCTTTTTTAAAGCTATTGTATTTCCCCCTGCATTGAATAGGCACAAAGCAATATTTCTTTAGAAGACCTGGTTTCTAAATTCCCCTCTGACCTAGCTCTTCTCCTCTGAACATGCTCTAGTTTGTCAATGTTTATCTTAAAATGTGAGTATAGAACAAGTACTCCTCCAGCTGTACAGAACAGAGATCTGAACTCCATGTATCTGTTAATGTGGTCTAAGATTGCATTTGTTCTCAGGGCTTGTTACTATCATTTCTCATTTGTTTCTCCCTGTATTTTCCTTTGTCTCTGGTGCTTGCCCGACGCAACATGCAGATGATTCCACGGAGAAAGGAAACGTACCTTCAATCACATTTTGCTACAGTACACTGCAAGATCAAGATAAATTGAAACCCAAGCAAAGGATGGAAAAAAGAAACAAATTGTGCATTTTAAAACATGGAGAGACAGACAAAATGCTCTGTAAACCTTAAACAGGAATACAGTACTTAGGGATGAGCAAAGTCAAGGGGACAAAACTTCAGGAAATTCCTCACTTGAAAAATGCATATTCAAAATTTGTTGTAGCCATAGAGATACAGCACCCAAATTGGCTGCTACCCAGAATATTTAATCTAATAGATCTTGTGGTTCTGTTTGGGGAGTAATTATTCCAGGTTCATGGACATCAGCCTTCAGTCTAGACAGAAGCCTTCTTGTCTGCAAGAAAGTAGTATTGACTTAGGGTCTTTGACCTCTAGGGGACTTGTCGTCTTCTATCAAAGAAAGAGTTTGTTTAATCCAGGATCTTGTGTCTGGAAAAGACTGGTTTTGTCATTTCAAGGAAATGAGAAGGGCAGGGGGAGAGATGAGAGTTCCATTCACAGATCCTTGAAGGAAAATTACTTGATAGCTTTACACATCCTCCTTCATGGCTACCATTCTGATTCCTTTGGAAATGACTTAAACAAAGGGAAACCACCCTAAAGACTGCACTTTAAAAATGCAGCAGGGATTAATCTGAGCCCCTTTGAGTCATGGAGAGATGTCTGTTATTTCTCCCATACCACCATTTCCCAGTAAAGTAGGCCATACAAAGGAGCTAGGATGTCTTTCTCTTTTCACTTTCGCTGGGGATTAGTACATCAGCCAGATACAAAGCTCTTGGGCTGCTATCTCTTGCCTAGATGTGATTCTGTGACCTATGCTGGTTTAAGAAATGTTACCTGCCTCATGGTTGTTGGAGAAAGGATGCTAGCAATTTGATATCTTTCCTTTTCAGTGTGGTAAAGGAATGTTTGCTGCTTCAGGATAGCTTTGGTGTCTGCCTCCCAAAGATAGTGCAACTCTTTACAATGTGTCTCCCTTCATTGCCATTCCAATCCCTGGCAACAATATGCAATCATAGCAAAGTACCTGAATGTAAAATTACTGGCACATTAGCTTTTCATCATCACAGCTGTTGATAGGTTTTTAACAGAAGAAAGGTGGCTTTCTAGCTACTTCCTTATAATGCTGCCTTATAACACTCAGATACTTTAGCAAATGGACAGACAAATGTGTCAAGCTTATAGTAACAACCTGGGTTGGAGACAGTTAAGTCCAAGAATAAATTTCTCAGATCTAGTTAATAACATGTATTAAAAAGGAGGTTAAAAGAACAACACATGAAGTTCAGCACATAGCATATTTTCAAATAAGAAATATTTATATTGGCAAATAGAGCACGAAGGTTATGGCTTTTTTATACACACAGGTGATAGGATATACAGCGGGATAGACTACACATACTGACTGTGTCTACTAGACTTTTTATCTATCTAACAACCAGCTCTCACAAAACATGTGCAATATGTTTTTAAATGGGAAGAAGAGAGTAAATTAATTTTATTCCCTTTTGCATGAAACCAGGGATGAGGAAATTGTTATTGCTACAAGACTTGTAGTCGGTCAGGGCAAAAGGTGATTGGATAACTGTTTTACATTGTCAGTTGGAGGGAGAGCACTGATTGGCTCATGTTTTCCCTGCAGTTGGAAGCCTGTAGCAGTAATGACTAGGTCACCCCTTTCAAAACATTTTAGAAGATTTACAGATCCAAACCCAAGAGTTGCATTAAACCACAGTTTCTCAAACTTGACAAGTTTAAGATGTGTGGACGTCAATTCCCCAAATTTTAGAAGTTGAAGTCTTCACATCTTAAGGTTGCCAAGTTTGAGAAACATCACACTAAAATGTAGTCACATTTTATGATGGTTTTGTTGGAAACCATTATTTAACTTCTGGTTTTCAGCAAAACCAGCTGACAGCAAATCATTGGCTTGTTTAATGACCATTGCATTTGCTTAACAAATGCCACAAAAAGGTTGTGAAATTGGACCAGTCACATGGTTGACCAAATTTATGACCATCATGACTTACAGCTGTGACAAGCAACTCCATTATGGTTGTAATTCAAGGACTACCTGCAACCATATTTAATTATGTTGAATTTTATTAAAATTAATCAACTTTGTTTTTTATCTTGCCCTAATTACCTTGTAGTCCTGGACCACTCACTTTTGAATGGCAGCCATTCCAAGACCAAATGCAGTCCTCAGCATACAAATTGCACACCTCTAATATTGTTGTGAAATGAAAGCATTAGGCTATGAATAAATACACACAACTTAACAAATTGGCCAAGTTGTGCAAACATTGCTTAATCACATTTTTCCCCATCTACCTGGCCAGCCCTTCTCTTCAAAGAGAACCAGACAGACACATAAGATTATAAAAGAATTCTCTGATGGGCAATGAAAGAACAATCCATTTTTATTTTTTTATTTTTAAATGTGCTTTAGGGCTTTTATCAGCAAAGCCTTACGTCCATTAGAAAACAAATTAAGTAATTCTACAGGCAGCATAAGTGCAATTTCCATGCCAGAATTAATACTGACTCTGATATTTAAGGTTCCTTCCCTCATCATCTTACACTAAGGATGACAGCTACTTTTAGTTCCTTGAGGGTGGAGGTTGGGGGGAGGATTAATCAACACCAGTGCTTTGTGGAGGTTCTGTAATAGAAGTTACAAATCAGGGTGGCTGGGAAGGAGCCTGTGAAATGACAAATGTGAGTTGAAGTCCTTGATTCAGGAGATAGAATTGGGGCACCTGAATGTAATGTCTTTTATGAGCCCTGGGGAGCAACAGGGGACATCCATCCTCAGGCTGGGCTAAGCAGGGAATTCAAGTGTATTGAGATGAGTGCAAACAATTTTGAAATCCAAACCATAGGCAGAAAGCTGTGAAAGCAGGGACCCATTTCCTGACCAGAAGGCAAGGCTGTTTTGATGTAATTAATGGGGATGTTTTAATTGGATCTGTGTAAAGATTTGATTCAGTGATTTCCCAATTGAAATAACGTTCCAAATTGAATTGCCGTATCAAACTGTCTGCCTCCAAATCCATTTGGTGTGATTTGAATCAATTGGATGATTTGATAGAATTTGGGAAGACATGGGCAACAATGTAGGAGTGCTTCCTCCCATGTGGGCTGGTTAGATGGTGTGATGAGATCTCTGACAGTACATATCCAGTTGGCCAGTGAATTTTATCACCTCTTTCAAATAAATGACTATCAGGCTCTTTGGCAGGAAGATGTGCCTTGACTTCTATTTATTTCTGCTTTGTGTTTTTTTCTTTGTTTTCAGTTCAAATTCACTTGCTCAGGTAACAGCATTTTTTGAGCAGGACCAAGAAAAAGGACCTATCCACATACTTTTATTTTGCTTCAACATGTTCAGCAGTTGGTTCTTCTATGTGATTCTCTACTTTACTCCAAATCCATATATTATTAATCCTTTTGTTGGTATGATCTGGTGCCCTATTGGTCTCAGGATGTCTGTGTAAGCTGCCTCAGTTCTTTTTTCTTTCCTTTTTATTCCCTTTTATGTTTTTCTCTATCCCTTCCAAATTTAACCCCTCCTCCTCAAATTCTGGTATTATCTGCTACTGTTTCTGCTTTGACTTTTATACAAGAGAATCTGAGAATGAGATTGGATGATTGTTCAATATGCATGAACTTTGGACAGTATACTAAACTTATTGTTATAAAATTGTGACAATGATTATAGGGCAGATTCATATAGGGAGGAACAAAACTGGTGATGGTAGGCAGATAGATGCCACCCAAGCTGAGTTGCTCTATTGTATTTGTCAGTGTAGATATATTCATAAACTGGACTAAGCATATTAACAAGGCCAGCCAATGGGAGCTGATTGGTGACTCAGACAAATAGGAACCTGGGCACGGCTTAGCTCTGTAACTCTGAAACGGAAACCAAGTCTGTGCTGAGCTCTGAACTGAAACAGTCTCAAAACTGTTCTCTCCTCTCTGCCTGTGTTTGCTTGTACTTGTTACCGTGTTGGAAAAACCTGCTTTTGGTATTGTATATTTACTTCATGTTGTATTATATATAAAGAGAAGTTTCTTATATATAATGGAATCCTGCTGAATCAGTTACTTGTGTGTGCTTTCTAGATGTGATTGCTGCTGCAAACTCTGACAGTATTTCTTCTTGTGAAAGATGTATTGGGGCAAATATAGAGGAGATAACCAGCCTAGCAATTTGTCCACTCTCCTGCAATGTTCAGAAGAATCAAGGAGCTTTCTCTACAGAAGGACAATTTGGACTTATGGGTCTCTTTATCAAAACTCAGTCATCTTATCACCACTTCCCCTTTGAGCTCATCAGCAGGCAACAGTATCATTCATTTTCCTTAGTGTGTAGCTTACAATGGGACTGAAGGTATGGAGAAGGAGACAGGAACTTCAAAGCATTAAATCACATTTTGAGCAAGTTGAAAATGATTCAAATTCTGGGGAATTTGTAATCACCACATGCATAGGATCAACCAAGTCAAAACTGTGAGGCATTTGGCAACCAGATAATTGCTTTCACATTTAAGAAGACAGTCATAGGCAGGAAGCAATGTGAGAAAGGCAATGCTTTTTGCTAAAATAAACTTTTCATCTATTTAAGTCAGCATTATCTACACCAATTGACAAAATCTCTGCAGGGATTCAGAAATGATTCTTTCTACTTCTATCTGGAGATAAGAGGGCTTAAGCAAAGATCCTTTTCTACATACAAGAGCATTCTTTCTAGCATGGGGGTATAATAATGTAATATTGCTACTGGCATAATTTGATTTATTTGATAATATTCAATTTATTTGATTATTTACACTAAAAAAAAAGACCAAGAGCCTCCATCTCTTATTCCTGAGCAAACTAGTAAGATGAGGCAAACTGCTTTGCAGAACAGTAGAGCTGTTTCAAGCAAAGCTAGAAGTTCTTCAAGACACAAGGGGTGATTCACCACCCTGAGTCCTTCGGGAGAGGGGGCGGTATAAACATGCAATAAATAAATTAAATAAATAAATAAAATAAATAAGATGCAGGAGATATTGATATTATATAACCATCCCTTCAGTATGGTGGAACATAAATGGTTTTGTTGTCTAATGGAGCCAATTGCTCCAGAATACACCATATGCTTTCACATATACAGTACTTAGCTATACAATATATAAACTTCTAGTTTACTTCTCCTTCTGGAATATAAATGAAGGCTGACATTATGCTTGACCCAGACATGTATTCAATATATTTTAATATATTCTTGTTAGGTTAAAACTTTTTTTAAAAAAAATGGACCCCCATTGGGCTAAGTTAAGTCTTAGCATACTGAGTGACAGGGCAGAAGGCTAACATGAATGACATTTTTACAAATGTGTGAGTGTGTGCCTTTATGATTAATGTGCAGGCCTATTAATGGATATTATTTACAAATAAACTGCTAAAGTTTTATTCCATAATTGCGTAACAAAATCATGTCTCTCTAAAAATGAAGCAGGCAGGCTAACATTGCCCCAGGTTTCATTTATTTTCTCAGTTGTCAATCTCTTTAATCTGACAACAAAGTTTAACTTCTTTCTTTTGTATGAAAATGGAACATTATATTTTCTGTACTGTTCTGCTAAGACATTCAGCTCCCGGCTCAATGAATGTGGGTTCAAGGCTAATTAGCCCAGTATGTGGTCTTTGCTTTGGGAAGTTTTTAATCCATCAACTGTGAATAAATGAATTACCTATAGACCAGCAATCATCTATAAGTGCTGGCCCAAAAATTTCTTTCTTTTAAGTTTAGAGGGATATAAATTATATATGTTACTTTCTTTGTGTTAGCTTGATTCTTTCTGGCCTGCTTCAGCCAGTCAGTTTCATCTATAGCTCACACTTATCTCTGCCTGGTTTTGCTACTCAATCTTTACATATTCCCAGTAACAAGACAAGCTTACTGGTCTTTTGACCACAAGAGCCCAGTATATGTGTGCATATATTGAGAGCCAGCTTGGTCTAGTG
>JANHFJ010003791.1:94469-107458 GCA_032468195.1 Cerberus rynchops
ACAACTGGTTCTCCGAACTGCTTAGAAAATTTACTACTGGTTCTAGCAAACCTGCTAGAACCTGCTGAATTTCACCTGTCACAGGTTGATCCAAAGTAAAGCTGTCTTTTGCAATTGACAGAAGGTGATTTTTTTTCAATCTGGAGGAGTTTAAGTACTGCTCTTGATGCTTTTGGGCTGCACCTAAGATGCCCAGTACTATTGACAGTATTTTTTTCTTTCTTTGGCCCCAATTGTTTCATTTTTTTTGCAAGTTTTTGTATTTTATCACTTTTTTCTAATATATTATGATGACGATTATATTTTTATTAACAATGAGGGAAATTATGAAAAAAATAGTTCATGAAAGAAAAAACAGGATATTATGATGTGGGTGTTTTTGCTGCTTCTTCTGAAAAGAATTACAAAACCTCCTCTGTGGGAATGTAGCAATCATAACAAATATTAAAACATAAATATAATACTTAATTTTAAGAACAAATATTAAAAATTACCAGTAACACTGAATCCATTTTGGTACCCTTCCTGTTCCACAGCAAACATCCATCCAATGATACCCCCAATGGAAGCAAGAGGAAGCAAGGAGAAACCCAAAGTTTCTGGAATTGTGCTAATGGCTGTGTATGCACGCCCATGGTTCATCACAACATATGAGTGGAGATCAGTATTCTCAAATACAACTGGTACTGGGTTGTTTCCAATAAAGATCCGTCCTTTGACTTTTCCATTGACTCGCTGAGGAGAACCTAGTAAAATAAAACAAGAAAATGTGAAGTATGGTATTCCTGTACTATTGTAGCTCTTGGTTAATGTGTCAGGACTCAAGGTTAACTCAGACTTCCATCCTTCTGAAATCAATAAAATGGGGATAAAGATTGTTGGGTGCAATTTGCTGACATTGTAAGCTGCCCCAAGAGTACTGTAAAGTACTATGAAGCAGTAAAAAGTCTCTATACCACTAATTGCTAGTGCTATTGCTATTAACCAACTAGCAAGTTGTGTTCTTTTAATAATAATTTTAAGAGCACCAGGAAAATGTGGATTTAATATTTTCAGATTAACCATTTTAAAAATAATTAAAAATAATTATGCATTAATTTGAAATCCTGTAGTGGCCAACATTTTCTTTAATCATTTCAGAAAGTTAAGTATTTCAGAGTTATCTACTATATCCTGGACTGGATATCGTACAAGAGTTTGCACAGTGCCTAGTCTGCTCTAAGAGAATAACATTTACATTCGCCAAAGAAAAGACACTTCAGAAAAATGCTGTGCTATATTTTAGATATTTAACTTGGAAACCAACATTTACCTTCAGCTACACACTGCCTGCCATTTCCTTTGTAGCCAATAATACAACTGCAACAAAAGCCACTTGGGTAGTCTTTGCAAACAGCATGAACTGAACACTGATGGCGGTTGTTTGCACAGCTTTGCTGGACATCTGTATTGTAACGGAACACTATAGATAGGGGAAAAAAATACAATGCTTTCTGTGGAAGATTGGTTAGGCTCTCAGAATTTTAAGACAGTTATGGTGTCTTTTATCTCCCCATTTGTAAGCTATAAAATGGACAGAATACAGAACCACATAATATAGGAATATCTTTCTTATTGTAGAAGTAATGTCTCCTGAACCACTATTGGCCATATTTAGTTCTCTGGCACCCAAACCTCTGCCAGTTGTGAAACAGAATAGAAATTCAGCCTAGTAGAACCAGAAGAAACAGATTGATGGCAAGTTCCAATTTTACAATTTTTCATTTACTGATAGCAAGATGCTTTTTTCATCCCTGGCACCAGACTTTCTCTTGCATTGTTCCCAGACTGTCCTCCCTCAGCAGCTGCATCTAGCCTCCATTCTCCAAGCTTTTAAAAATGTTTTGCAATACTTTGAATTGTTAGGTGGTGTGGTATTTTTTGTTATGAATTTTAATGTTCATTATTGCTTCCATTGAGTAAAGAGAAATAATCCAAAATTAGAAGACATATGTTTGACAAGAGTCTATACAATTTGCTTCAACTCTGATATTCATGTCAGGATTGTTTCAATGGTCTTTGATCACAAAAAAGTATACAAGTTATTCACAGTGCACTACTGAATATTCCAACTCTCTCTCTTCAGTTGGTTAACAGTGTTATTTTCTCCATCTAATACCAGGATTGCAAAACTTTTATAAGCTCTGCAAGGTAGACTCGACTAAAAAACCAAAACCATATAGGTCAGGACTACTTTTATTATTACAGTCTCAGTAACAGAATCTTGCAGGTCTGAATGTGCTTCTCCCTCCTTCATTTTATATTTTTGTGAACTAGGGAGGGACCTCTCTGAAACATTTACTCAGATTGGTTTCTTGCAATGGGTTCAAGCATGGCAGATTATTGCCTTGGGAGCGGTTCTTCATCCTGTCCTTCAAAGCCATTCCCTATATCCTGAACAACTTTCGAAGTTGCAATGTTGGGAGAAGGATTATTTTCTTAGGCCGCTAATGGACATAAGAGAGAAGTCAATGGCAACATAGCATTGCATAAATTCCTAATGGTTAGGAGGAAGAATTCAGCTTTTGAACTGCAGGTTGCCTCTTCTACCCGAATTAGTAAATGTACAGTAAAGGCAGTTCACATAGGAGACATGTTTTCTTCATCAACAACATCCAAGTGAGGACTTTTTTATATGATGCAGTTAGCAAGTGAAAGACATATATTGTGAGTCTTTTAACATTTCCTATGCCCATGCATATTTAGAAATGGTTGGGGGAAATTCCTTCATATCTGTTGTTTATCATACAATGGTTACTCTGTAAATAAATACCTTTGTACCTCATGAAACAGTCTATAGTACTGTATTTATGAAAGATAAATCACTAGGTGATCTTACCAATTCCAGTTTCATCATCTTCTTCTACTTCAATAATCTGAGCATGCTGGTTGGGAAATTGGTGGATTGGAAACTGTAGAGGTGGATTTTTCCCTGTTGGGAGTGGAAATTTAACTGGAGGCTGAGCAGTTAAAGTTTGGTATGAAAGCTGAAAATCATCTTCTATCGCTGGCTGAGGTAAGCTGTATCCAGTCTGAAAATTATCTCCTCTGTTAGAAACATCATAGGAGACTTCTGAATGGCTTATTTCAATGGGATCTTGGTGAAGAATGGAAGGGTCAAGGGTCACTTCCTGGAATTGCTCATAGTCGCTGTATTCTACACTGGCAGGAGACGGAGTACCTTTAGCCGATAGGATGTCATCGGAGCCACCAATCTCAAATGCCCAAACTCCAGGTTGTCCCAAATTGCTGGCCCTAAAAACAAAACAAAAAAATCTAACTATACATTAACCAAAGCATGCTGAAACATTGTCTTTTTTATATTTTAAAAAATTAAGTTCCACACCACAAATTACAAATATAGCTGGAGTAAGGTAATCCTCAGGAAATGCTTGGTTCAACCCTAACTGGGGAGGTCTATGGGTAAAACTTATTGGCCAAGATTAATATTTAAAGGATATTTATGACCTTAAAGAAAGTAAATAAATACTACAGTATACACAAATATACAGAACACATCACAGACCTGAATTTTAGAGAGATAAGAAATCCATTTCTGTTTAATATATATTTTTATTTCAGAATCATGCCTTCCAAGCTGCAAAATAAAAGCTAGAAACTTATGACTATTATCCTATTTCTTGGAACTGGTGTTGTCTGAGAAAGATCAACTGAAGTTCCCAGAAAGATAATGAGCATTTGGACTGGGAAATGTTATAAGCCTTTCTCTCTTTGAATAAATAAAAACTATCAATTTGCATTGTTTTATTATTTAAGAAAATCCTAGTAGTGTATAAAGTTTCTAACTAAATATATTTTTTTCTCGTAACTTTTATCCCAATAAACATGCATAAGATCCACACTGGCACTTATTATAGCAACACTTTGCTTCTGGTAAAGTCTGAATATACCCTTGCAGTTTCCACTCATGTTATTAACTTTGGACAGGTTCTGTGACTTATAAGTAATGTATGTAAGAACATCTAATATGTTCACACATACTGATACCACTATACCTCTTCTATCCTCTTTTTGTCTTAGTTGTCCATTAGGCTGCTGTTTTAAAAAATGTCTCTTACAATAGGAAAAGGATTAGGCACATTATAAATTCGTAGCTATCTCTCCACCTACAATTTCTGAGTCCTTTATATGATACAACTTAAAGACTAACATTTTATTCATAGAAGAATACTGACAAGATTTATAAAATTACTAGGAAATAGAAAGTTCTTTTGGAAAAAAATAATGAAAATAACATACTTGCACAAATTCCTAAGGATCTCTTCATCATTAGCAATGATATTGTATGATCCAGCTTTTACCCATAAGAAGTAATCTGTATAAGGTTGACTAAAGCCAACAATTGCTGGGACAACTGTGTTATCATTTTTGGAATGTGTACTATAGAACTGCAAACCATCTTCTGGATAAAGGAAAACCGCATAGGAACTAGAATCAGAAGACGCTAAAACAGCCTGGAATGTGTTTCTCTGTGGGAAAGATTTAAATTTCATATGCAAAAAAATTAAAATTAAAAACCTGAATGATACACATTTCATAAAACCAACTTGCTTAATTATTTATTGCAGATGACAATAAGCTTACCAAATTTAGCATGCTCCCGTTCCACTGAGTTTCAAGTTCCCAGAATTCCTAGCTAGCATGGAATTCCATATTCCCATGCAAGCTCGAAATTCTGGGAGTTTCTGAAAGTTCCAAGTTAAGAAAAGCTGGAATACAACATCAAGACTTTAAAGAAAGCAAACTAGAATATTTAGGATCATCAGAAAAATTAAATTGTTCATGCCAAAGCGAGTTTTTCTCTAAGCACTGAACATCACAAAATTATATACCATATTTTTTGGTGTATAAGATGCTCCAGAGTATAAGACACACCTTGCTTTTGGGGAGGAAAAAAAATCTGCCTCTGCCTCCCAGCAATTTACCTCCTTGCACCAAAAAGCCAACAACCTGGTCAGCTTCAACACAGCCTGATTTAGCATGAGCAGCTGATTGGTAGTTGGATCTGCCTCCCAATGATCAGCTGTTCCAGGCTGCGGGGATCACTGCAGTCTATCACAACCTATCACTGTCTCCACACACCCCATTTTCGGCCTGTTTTTTGGCCTTTGGGGGGGCATTTTTTGGGCCAAAAAAAAGACTGAAAAATGGACCAGCAGGTGAGCAGGACTTCGGCAACATTCGCTGTATAAGATGCACAGACATTTTCACCCACTTTTGGGGGGGAGTGCATCTTATATACTGAAAAATATGGTAATTCAGACATGAACAAACTCCCTTTCATGTCATTATTTATTAAACTATTTTATTTTATTTCCAAAAGATCTCAAAGCAATACAAAAATAATAAACATTATTCAAATACAAAAAAATGTAATTAAAATTAAATTAATTAAAACACATTTAGATTACGAAAGTCTTGTTTTCTGGAGAGTTATATATAAAATTCCACTTTAAGGCTGTACTCCTAAATCTATTTGCTAGGAGATAAAACCAGGTGATTCAGTGGGAATTAATTCTCAGTAAACATGCACAGAATCATCTACAGTTTCAGCATTAAAAAATATAGTCACTGAATGAATTCTTTCCAATGGTAGGCTGTCACCTGCTTACCTTCACTTGTAAAGTAGCATCCTGTCTAGATCCTACATAAGGAGCCACAGAATCCCAGGTAACAATTACCACACTCTCTGGATCAAAGGTAGTATTTGGAAAGCCCCTTTTGATGTACTTGGCAGCAAGATGGAGGATGTCAGTGGAAGAATCTTCCCTGTAATACACATTTCCACGTCCACCTGTAGTATCCAAGTCAGCATAAAAGGGAGCAAGACCTCCAAAACTAAGAGGAAATTGACCAAGATAGTCATCTTCTCTTGATGGCTCACTCACTGCTATGATGCCATTAGTAAGAACCTAGTTAAAAAGAAAAAGTATGTGTTGCAAATACTCAGCTACAGTGCAATCAATGCTTACCTCCGATTTTGAAAATATAAAAAAAAAATCTAAGAAAATTGTGTATTTGCCTATCTGAATAATAGGCAGATTGTGTATTTTTCAAAATGAAGGAATCACCCATTGGTGCTGGAATGCTCAAGGCACTCTAAGATGCAATCTGAAACCATCACAACATTGGCAGAGCCTGACTTGAATATTTACAATCCTTACTGAAACTTAAGGCCATAATAGTGGCATTTTGCTGTAACTCAACCAACATTCTTTTTATCATCTAGCTTGATGAAGGAGTCAAAAGCATTTAATGCATTCTCCAGGCTGGCCTAGAGATATAAGATTATTATAATATAAACTTTTTAATTTAGTTGATACAACACTCAACACTTTTATTTTTATAGCAACTTCACTTACAGCATTAAATGTATAGAGCAGTCAGGAAATATATAATTAGACTCAAATAACAGAAACCAATATGAATCTACTTCAAATCAAATTAAATAAAACCCTGTAATACAATTGCAATTAAGAGTACAATTTAATATAATTGTATTCCGCAAAGTTCAGCGTTGATCTGATCAGAGTGGAACTATAGTTTTTTTCAGATATTACAAAATTCTGAGCCTTTGACGGATTATGAAATATGTTTGAGGGAAGCTTTAATTTCAGAGGACTTTGGATCACATACTAGACCAGGGGTACCCAATATGTCGATCGCGATCGACTGGTCGATCATGAAGGTCGTGTGGGTAGATCGTCTGCTTTCTGCTGCGCTTTGGAAATGGGATTGCTCCTGGGCGAGCAGCTGGAAGAAGAGAAGCCACCACTACAGCTTGTGGAAAGGAAAACTTTTTTAAATGAACATGAGCCGCGGTGGTGACTTCTCTTCTTCCAGCTGTTCGCCCAGGAGCAATCCCACTTCCAAAGCACAGCAAAAGACAGGAAAACGTTTTAAAATTAACTCGAGCCACGTGAAGAAAGGAAACCCCGCCCACTCCTTCCTGACCCAGTGGGCGGGGCCAAATGCCGTCACCACTACTGGTATGGCAGAAGTAGCTGCACAAGCCCAAAAAGTGTGGGCACCCCTGTACTAGACTATAAGTTGATTTATGTAGTTTAAAGTGTTTTAGTTAAAAGACACTTTTATGGTTTCTCTTTAGGCTTCTTAGGTTCAGCTATGAAGATGTGAAAGGAAGGATATAGTCTACCTGTTAAGAAATTCTGTTTCATCTTGATTTTTTTAGGCATTCATGATATGGACACTGTTTCTGTTAACAAAACCTAAAATATTTTTACTTTTTTTTAAGGAACTGCATGACACAACTGACACTTTGACCTATCATTGAGAACCTTTTGACACATCATGTTAAAGCAATCCTCGCCTTCATTTGCTTTGATGTGATGCTACTGTTCCCTTCTCATCCCAGAAATCCCTGGTTTTACATTGTTATTTTGTATGCTTCCCTATTGGTTAGAGTGGAATCCAGGTCCCTGATGTGCTATTTTGCTATTTACAAAAGAACTGCTTTTATTTAAAAATAAATAAATGTAGTTATAAATTTAGTAAGATTACGTAGCATGTTTACCTTGAAATGTCACTGTCTGCTCCAACACTTCAGTGTTCTAGTACAATTTCAGTCCTCGTTTTGTTAATGTGCAATTCCACACATTAGGAGAATTGTGTGCTGCATTGACTGACAAGTGTCTATAAACTCATTTTTGTTTAATAGCATGACTGGTGGAAGAGAAATCTCTATCAGGTTATTCTTCCCATATTTATTATAGTTAATATTGTACATGCCATTCCCTCCCTCCCATTCATTCTTTTTTCTTTCATATTCCCAGTACAGGGAAAAGATTTGGCTACATACATTTGACAAGTCCCAATTTAGGATGAAACTTGTCATGTAGTGTCTACTGGTGGTCCAGATAAGTAAAAAAATACTACTTTGTAGTACCTACCCCTTTTAAAATGTGACCTGATATGACATCATTGTACTGGTTAAGTTTCACACCCTATGCTAAACCATAAGTTATATATGGTTTATTAATAAACTACTAGATGGAGTTACACTTCATAAGCCACAAAAACCATGATTGGTAGACAATAATGTCTGAATTCATTGCACATGCTAAGCCAAGCACTGCCAAATCACATTTTGGCTTAGCGTAATAGATCACTATGTCTACCTCCCCCAGCACAATCCATCCTCCTATTTTCTTTAGCTTCTTATGTATATCCCACTATAGATGCTAACTTAGCAGGCTTGTGCTTTCAATATTCTGCTACTTGACTATGGAGCACAAACCTTAAAAGAAAACAGAACAAATTCCATCTTTGCTATTTACTTTACAACTCTGGCATTTCCTTACCAAGATAAGATAATTGCTATAGTCATACTTTCCCAGAAGGACTAAGAAGAACCTTCTCAAACAGATGCAACTGTAATGCTTCTGAATAAATATATACAGAATGCCAAACAGATAAAGACCAGTTGAGTTGTCAGGTAAGATAACCAGTGCTACATCTTTCAGAGGCCAAAAGTTTTGATTCAAGGGTATTTATAAAAAGCATTCTGATATCAGTCATATCACACTGATATCAATGAGTAGGAATATTTAGTAAGTAACAGAAACACTTCTTGTTACACATTTCTAGCTGATTTATGATATTGTTGCAGAAGAAGTGACATCATAAGGGAATTTTGCAATGATTTCTTAACTTCAAACTGAAGATAGGGATAAATAGATCCCTCAACTCCAGAATTAGATTTGCCAATTATTCATGCCATCTCAGATCATATCTTCCCTTACATATAGCTTTCTCAAATTGTCTAACCATTTAATCCAAAATCACAAAATTTATTTGAATTTATCAAATTCTAAAAACTCAAAAATATAGTATTTGATAAGTTGTAAAACAGATAATTTTATGTCACTGAATAAACACTTAAGAATTTGCTCTAATTCTACAAACTACTATAACTAAAAAATTGCTATTCATGTATCTTTTCATTAGATATTTTTGATGATATGACTCAAGAACAATAAAAAACACTAATACAACACTATGTTTTATAAAAGCTAAAGACTGGGACATCAACTTTGGCCTATACATCTTCAGATACTGATTAGCCACAGAAGAATAATTGTGCTTTGAAATGAGATAGCTATTTGTTTTGGATAAGAAAACAATTTTCAAAGATTCTTCTTCACATGCAACAAAACAATTATAATGTTAGGAAGTCACAATATTATGTGTCATCTCTCTTTTTAAATTTATGTCACTTTTATCTGTATCTATATTCTGTTTTATATGGTGGTCAAGCCAAAATAAATAAATAAAATTTCTCTACCCAGGCTACAAATCCAAATTCTACAGCATAAAAAGAAGTAAGAAACTGAAACTTAACTTTACAATCACTAAGGTACAATCATTTGTGATTTTAGCAATTATTATTCATATGCTTACAAACATTGAATATTTGGATTTTTATAGTATTTTATTTGTTTTGTGTATAGATTTGTAGTTTTATCTTTTTAACATTGTAAGCTGACCAAAGATGCCCTGCCGTAAGATGGGCATCCAATAAATTTAATAAATAAAAATAAACATATGTTGAAACCATGGAGGTTCAAAATCAAGGCTCTTCAGATCTTTGAAATGATATTTCTTAATAAGTAATAGCTTTCTTTTGAAGCAATAAAACAGCTGCATCTTTTTCTGGCCTGAATGAACAGATGTGATGAGTAATAAAGTGGATTTGATCCTGATAATTTAGATTCATCTCAATGAACAGCCAATCGAACTACAGATGTTCACATTTCTCTCATTCCATTCTGTGTCATGTTCATAGATGTGAAGCATGTCTCATGTGTTGATGCCTCTCCTTTAGGGAACAACATTACCTCTAATGTCCATATGGTGCCAACTCTGTTATTCTTCAAATTGTTTTCTAGATCATTTTCCTCAGTGAATAAATGAAAAAGTACAATAGTTTATTTATTTATTTATTTGGATGCTCTATCTAGTTTTAGGACATGTAGAAAACAGGTCACATTTTAGATCATATTTATGCAGAAATATTGAACATGCAAAAGAGTTCATAAACTTTTAAACACTACTGTAAGTTATATTTGTAAGTAAAGATGTCTCTTGTATAGTTCTGCTTCAGTTAGCTAAAGGAATTTATAAAAAGCAGCAAGAGGATAAAGAGAGACTTGAGGAAAATGTGCACTGTTTCAAACAATGACATTTTTAGTATGAATGTCAATCACATCACGCAGTAGAAGGACATGTACAGTATACATCCCATTGCTATAATATCAAGAGGCTATATTTCGGTTGTGGCAAAAGGGCCATAACTTTGTACACAGCAGAACTTGTAATTAATCTTCGCCAACTACATCCCGCGATGGAGCGCATGCTGGTCTTGCTGGAGCCGCTTTTCCCCATCAGCAGCACCTGGGCGGTGGGAGAAGAGCCGGCGTTGCCACTGCGGAGCCGCCCCCGCCCGCTCACCTGCCCACCGTCTGCCGCCCTCTTACTTTCTTCTTCATGGCTGCTGCGTTTGGCATCCCACATCTGCAAAGACACGTGGGTGTCAGCGGCCTGTCCCGCTTCGCTGAGTGGCTCCCCATGGCCCTCCCCAGATGGCTTTGTGGCCTCTTCAGTGGGTGAGGGGCCCAGCAGGTGCGGAAGGGCGCAGGACCCACCTGTGCTCCGGACTAGCCCTGCGGCCGAGGGGCACAGGGGCAGCAGCTGCTCCGTATCATCGTCCTGCGCCCGTAGGCCTCACAGCCCCAGCCTCGCATAGGTCGCTTGCCCAGTGTCAGATGATGCTACATGCCGATCACCGAGGCAGCAGTGCCCATAGAGCGACCCTCCGGCGAAGCCGCGGGAGCCATGCTTCTTGAGGGTGCCGTGCTCTCAGGCGCTCTGCAAGAGAAAGATGGCTGCGCACGGTGGGAGGGTTTGCTGTTTGCGCACGCAGGACATTTCTGGAGGGCTCCGGGATGTGGAAGCTGGATCGGTGTTCTGTCCCTGCGCCCGCAGGCAGCGCTAGGGAAACGCTGCTGAGGGAGTGTCAGTGAGGGCGGAACTCCCCAGTCTGCGCCACAACTAGTTTGGCGGGCTGGATTAAAAAGCCCAACGGGCCGGGTATGTCCTGCGGGCCATAGTTTGCCCATGTCTGAGCTAGAATCACTGGTAGATGCTGGTTACTGTTATTGTTTCCAGAGGAGTTAGAAGTGCCGTACTAACCAGCATAGATTTTCTGTGAGTTTTTGCTACTGTTTGCAAACTGTTACCGAACTGTATATTTGTTACTGGACTTTGATTATTGGATTATCCCTGAACTGAACTGTTTGATGACTGACTGACTTTACTGTGAATGAATTTGGATTGATTGATGGACTTTGCATACCTCTATTTCCACAGAAGTAAAAACCTATTTTTTACTCAGTGTCTCTGTATTCTGGTTTGTGTATTCTATCACAACACTCTCACAATGCTTTGCTTCACTCACATTCTCCTAACGGGGGACTCTCCTTAACAGTTCAGGAACAGGGCTTGCTTCCTGTCATCTGATAAGTTGCAGAGCTTGTTTCCCCTCAAAAAGCAGTTGAAACGGATGAGGAACGCGTCCCATGTTTCATTCTTCAGGTTGAACATCCCGAATGTGCTCGTTGCTGATATTCTGTTGCTTTCTGTTGTATTTCAGCTGTGGCTCCGGGTTAGTCGCTTTCAGGTTTGTGTGCTCTTCAGCATCCTACCTTCGTCACCAGTGTTAAGTTCAGAAAAAGGGAAGAGATGCAGGCAGGGAGTAGTATAAAATCCTTTATTCCACTCTGCTAACTTCTAACAATGTGGCTGCTGTCAGCCAGCAGCCAATCAGCTCAAAGTATTTTCCCACGGTTGCAGGCATGCATTATGTAACCTAATGCTTCTGTGCATGCACAGACTCAACAGATACTACTGTTCTACCAGTATATAAATTTACTTTTTCTTAATTATTGACATCCAATAAATTCTATATTCCATTCCCAATGAATTTGTTCCACTTACTATCATTTCAGAGTTCAGTTTGCCTACATGCTTTTGGTTTTATCAATTTCCTTTGAATTATTTAATATTAGACTCTATAATATTCATTGATGGTTTCCATAGAGACCATCAGTTCCATTCTGAAATGCATTTGGAGATTATTATTTTTGTTAATAACTGATAACAATATTATGTTCTAGGATGATTTAAATAGTGGATTATCTTATTTACACACTAATTTCAGTTTTACTTAAAAAAGGAAAGCATTTCTATTTATAATGATGACAGTTTTTACAATTGTAACTCATACCTATAAATATGTAAAAAATCACCAAAAAGAGGAAAAATCATGTAGAACAATTATTTGATCATTTGTATAGCTAGCTGGCAAACTGATATTACTGTATTTTTTTTCTGAAAATGTGTTGTACTGAAAATGTGTTTCTGAAGCTGTGTTGTACTATCAAATACTTTATTTATTACATACATATATTAAATATAGTTTACATTTTATATGCTCCATGTCTTTCCAGGTAAAGAAATTTACCAATTGTTCTGTCATGCTACTTTTCCTCTATATTCTTATTTAGTCTGCATACTGAATATCCTGAATGTCATGTCTATCTCTGTACATATTAGAACTTCTCAAAAAGTAAAATTCTGATTTGGTATTTCTTAATTTTCCATATTTTTATCAGTGTACATTTTTCATGGAACATCTTGATAATTTAATATGGAAATCCCTGCCAACAAACATTAAATAACTTTAACAGCATTATTGGTTAAAGCAAGCCATCAGAAGGGACATTGACAAGTTCCTTTTCAATACTGTAATATAATATAGCTAGTACTGATGTATGAGCTCCTTCCTTCCTTCCTTCCTTCCTTCCTTCCTTCCTTCCTTCCTTCCTTCCTTCCTTCCTTCCTTCCTTCCT
>JANHFJ010003792.1:30325-46029 GCA_032468195.1 Cerberus rynchops
GAAAGCCCATGGAATCTCAGGCTGAGCAACCATCAGTGTTGGAAATTTGTTCTCTTAAAAACAAAAGAAAGCATAGAGTTGTAATACAGATCTACCCACCTGCCCCTCCCAATAAAGCACTAAGAATGTGTTTCTGGTTCATATTTCTTTATTGTCTGTTACAGAATCCCAGGGGCAGGGTCCAGCTTCCAAGGGAAGACTGCTAAGACAATGCACTGGTAAGATAAACCAGCATTTCTTCATGCCAGAAGTCATGACATACTGATGTTTTTTGATTGCATGCTTAAACTAATCACCAATGGCATTGAACAGCAGCAAGAGATAGTCCTCCCATATTTATCTTGAAGTAATGTAGATGAAGTAGGACTGCTTTTTCTCATTCTTCTGTAATAAACTATACATGGTCCAACTTGAATGTCCTCCAGAAATGTGAACTTCCTTAGCCAGGGGAATTCCAGAGGAACTCAGGAGCTAATTCTGGATGAAATATTTAACAAGATATTTCATCAGGCAAGCGGGATATATTCTGTGTGAAGATTTAGGAAATTATTCCAATAGGTAGAAAAGAATATTCTGCTGCCATTTGCAGATAAATTCAAGACTATTCTGGAAGTCTGTTCATAGATATTAATGAAAGTACTGTAGATAAATGGATTCATTTGCAGACAGAGAAGCAGTGAGAAACAATTGCTCTAGAAAAGACTGCAGGCCAAACATAAGAGAAGAAGGAAAGAAATTGTCTGACACAAAGTGTGAGAAAATTGCTGCTTTATCTTCTGAGGGATAATTTATTTCTCCTTCCTTCCTTCCTTCCTTCCTTCCTTCCTTCCTTCCTTCCTTCCTTCCTTCCTTTCTAATTATTGTCCTCTCACCCCACAAAGTCTTGGAAAATAAGCCCAAGGAATCTGAGCATCCAGTCTGCCCATCTCTCTCCAAATCCCAGAAACGGAAAGGTAAATGTGGGTGTTACAATATAGAGTTAAGAGAGATTTATTGCTGGAGGACGTAATCAAAGGTATGAGTTTGGTCGTGGTCATTTTCATTCTCTCTCTTTCTCTTTTTCTTTCTCTCTCTTCCATAGTCAATGAGTTTTCACATGTCTTTGAAATATAATAAAAACTTACAGAAAATTAGCAGTCTCCTTTACAGGCAATCTGTTCCAATGCTTTTAATTGTTGTCTATGTTCAACTCTTGCTTTCACAGTTGAAGGCACAATAGTAAATGTTCTGAGAGAGCAAGATGGAACTTGTGATAAACATAAACATTTTGGTGGTCCAGATGATAACTTTAACTTCCCTTCTACTGTGGTAAATGTAAACCACTGTTTCTCAAATTCAGGAATTCTAAGTGAGATGTACTGGGGAATTCTGGGGTTTGAAATTGTAAATTAAGTTATACATTATATTACTCCACAAGTGTGGTTTTGTTGGTTTGATGGTTAAAACAGTGTGATATGTAAACCTAGCAGTAAAAGCTTAAAATACGGAATGGCTGCCAGACTTCAAATTAAGTAGTTGTTATGTAACAAGTTAGGAGATTCTGCAGAGCAGAAGAGTTTTCTCAAGCTTCTTGTCCCCATGAATCAAATATTTTCATCATTTGCTAAACAATCTAAAGACTCACTGGGTACCCTAGTATTCCACTAGAATTCTTACCTAGAGTAGCAATTGGCCATGCAGTTTGGGAATTCTGGGAGTTATGGTAAAATACTGTATTTCTGAAAGCAGCTTCAGGTGGGCAAAGACTGAAAAAAGTCCTTCAATAAGGTGCTTACTTTTCCCTTTTCTTTCTCAGGTCCCAGGGATATGTTTTTATCTATTACAGTACTGGTTTTTCAAATGGTCATGTGTTCTTTTATAAAATTGGTGATGTGCCCATACAAAAATAGATTGGATTCTTCTAGCACTACAGATAACTTTTGGGAGAAATCACACTACCTTGTGTTTCTGGGCATCATTCATATTAGTTCTCTAAGACAGTCTTAGTAGCCTTTCAGAAAAACAGAGCACCAGAAATATTTATAATGAGGATACTGAGTGATTTATGTAAATACTCATTTGACTATTGAAAGAACTTCAGTTCTGGATGAAACTCATGGATTCAACCAAGCTCCAGAAGTCTTAATGACAGAACATGGACTAGTCTGAGCTGACTCTTAATGGACAATGTTTTCCCCATAAATTAAATAGAATTTTCTTGAAATCTTGAGAGCAACCAAAGACCTGTTGGATGGTGGAATGGGACCATTGGCCAAGGCTGCTTGGCCATTCCCACTTCACTCCAGGCCCGCACTGCTGCCAATCCATCACAGGCATTCATCTTAGGTTGGCCCTCCAGTGGGGTTTTCTCCACTACTAGTCCCCCACTCCCTTATTCTGGGTGATTCATAAAGAGACTCTTGTCCCTGGTCTAATTGTGAGGGGCAATTAGAAACTCATCCTGGCAGCTAATCCATGTACCAAGAGGTGGGCTTCTATATTGTCATTGGATGTGGTGGTGTCAGGTGGGGTAAGCAATAGATTTGGGTGCCAGCGAGTTGGGGGATATGGTGGTTGCTGTGTGGGCAACCAGACCATTCCTCTTTTCCAGAGGTGCATTCCCAGGAACAGCACAGTGCCCTGCCAACCCCAAAAGGAATGTTTGAGCATTCCAGAGGAGCTGGGTATAGAGCAGAGCTAGGCAGGATACAACAGGTGGCAGCAGTAGCAGAAGCTGTGGGATGGAATTCAGGCCTTCCCTTTTCGGGATGGCAGGGTGCTGTGCTTCCCCCTGTGCTGCCTGGTGGAGAGGAGCAGTCCAGTTGCTCCACACAACAACTGCCTTGTCCCCCACCTCCCTGGTGCCCCCGGGACTGCCCACCCCACCCAGTACCACCATGTCCAATGGGAAAACAGAATCCCATTCCTTGGCACGTGGATTGTCTTCCAGGACGCTTTGCTTATTTTCTGTCACAGCCAGTTGGCTGGGGACAAATGTCCCTCTGCAAACTGACCGGGCAGGGGACTAGAGGCAGAGGACCAGTGATGGGGGAAAAATTGCCGGAGGGCAAGCTGAAGATGAATGCCCACTGTGGATTGGCTTTGGTAGGGGTCCCTCGGTGAAGTAGGCATGGCAGGCTGCCTCAGCGAATTGTCCTAGTATCAGGGTTCCACACAACATCCTCAATTCAATTAGAATTCCAGAGAACGAAAATCCAAAGAATAAAACTTTATTGAAGACATCGTAATGGTACAACCTAGGAAATCCCGAATCTAAAGCTTCCGGGATTTCACCACCCAAGTAAACTCCACAATTCCACCCCACCAATTATCACATGTTAATTATTGTCCAACCAATTTTTAAAAGACTCCAATGACTTCTAAAAGACTTCCCCACACAGCTGCAAAACCCGGAGCCTGGCTTGCTGCCCCCCTCCTCTCCCCTTTCCCACCGCAGGAAATCAAAACTGTCCCCCCCTCATCCTCCTCCGTCTTGAGCCCCCCCCTCCACCCCGGAATCAAAGTCGCCTCAGCGGACTAATGCCACCGTCCCGGCCGCTGCGGTGGCGGGAGACACCGGATGGCAGAGCCTGGTAGGATGGAACACGCCCCATCCTCTTTTTAAGAGCAGAGGCCCGGGAAATAGTGTCCGGAGGAGTCGCATCCAGCCAAGGCCCTAAGCTGAAAGGCGAGAGCGAGGCGGGAGAGCACCAGGACGGCTGTGCAGGACATCGGGCGAGTCCTGCCTTTGGGCGCCGCTCGGGAGGGAAGGGGAAGGAAAGGGAAAGGGAAAGGAAGGGGTGGCGGGCGGGCGGGCGGTTACAGGCAGCAATACATCGCGGGGCGCTCTTCCATCCACGCTCTCCGGGCCAGCGCCGACTTCCCAGCTGCCCAGCCTCGTTCCGCTCGGGTCTCTCCGAGATCCTTCCCCACCCCGGCCCAAATCCGACGGAAGCTTTTTCCCGCCCGTCTTTTCCACCAGCGAGTCCAGCCGATCCGCTAGCGCTCAGCTCAGGCACTGTTATTGTTCCCAGCTGGTCCCGGCCTCGCACACGTTTGCGCGCCAAATCCTTTTTGCCGCGAAAGCAGCACGAGCAGGCTATCGTCGCTCCCATTGGCTGAGTCAGCCACATCAACATTCGGCTTTAAGGGAGAGTCGCCTCTTTATTGGTCGCCGCTCCGAGATTGATACCTTACGCCGCCCTGTCGTTGGTTACGATCGGCGGCTGCCGCCGGAGCGCGGCGGCGACGGCTCCAAAACGTTCTGACAGCCTTCCAATGAGAGCGGCCCGGGTTGCGGAAGAGGGGAAGGAGTCTGGCCAATGGGAGGAAAGACGCGGAGAGCATGTGAGAGAAGGGGGCGTTATTGTGGCGTGAGGGATCTCGCCAGGGCGCCTCGTTCTGCTTCTTGCCCCGCGAAAGTGGCGGGTTACTTATTAAGCTGCTTGGTCGTTTGGTTCCCCCCACCCCCTGCAACGTAGCTCAAACCTAGGGTTTAGCAAGCAATGGTGATATTTACTATTAAGCAGAAGCATTGTAGTTTAAATCCTTGCCTTGCCTTGCCGTGCCGTGTGAAATTAAAAGCGGCGTCCGTGCCATTTATTTTTATTTTTTCAAAGGCGAGATCGTGAATAGGTTCCTTTGGGCTTAAAAAGATTTCCGCATTCTGGTTCCACTCAACTCAGTTCTGTTCCTCCTCTGCCGCGTTCACTTTGTGTAGCCCAGGTAGGGGGCAGCACCTAGCCAACAGCGGAAGCTAAAAAAAAACCCCTAAGGAATAAGAGTTGGAAGGGGCCTTGGAGGTCTGCTACAGATACAAATTAACAGAGTTGGAAAGGACCTTGAAGGTCATGTAGTCCAACCCTCCCCACCCCTCACCCAAGCAGACCCTACACCATTTCTGACAGATGGCAGTCCAGTCTCTTGAAAGATTTCAGTGGTGAAGCTCCCACAACTTCTGGAGGCAAGCTGTGCCATTGGTTGAGTGTTCTCACTGTCAGAAAATTTCTCCTTATTTCTAGGTTGAATCTCTCCTTTAATTCCCATCCATTATTCCTTGTCTGGCCTTCAGGTGCCTTGGAAAATAGCTTGACTCCTTCAGAGGTGAAATTCAGTAGTAAATTTTCTAAGTAGTTAGGAGAACTGGTTGTTAGAAGAAATCTTTTGATTTTTTTTTCACTTTACTGGGTTAATCCTGTAAGGAAGGCAGGAAAGAAACATTCTGATGTTGTTTCTAGCCTAATCTTTATTACCCTGCTTACAGAAACTGCTCACCCAGTCACATGACCTCTCAGCCACGCCCACAGAACCAGTAGTAAAAAAATTTGAATTCCACTACTGGACCCTATCATCTGTATGGCAGCTCCTCAAATATTGGAATGCTGCTGTTGTGTCTCCCCTGGTCCTTCTCTTCACTAGACTATGCCCAGTTCCTGCAACAGTTCATGGTATGTTTTAGCCTCCAGTAACCTAATCATCTTGGTTGCTGTTCTTTGCACTCTTTCTAGAGTCTCAACATCTTTTTTTATAGTGGTGATCAAAACTGGATGCAGTATTCTAGGTCTTAGTAAGACCAATCTTCTGCTCAAGCAGTATACCCTTCCAGACAAGTTGATGTCCAGTCTCTTTAAAAGTATCCAGTGGTGGAGCACCTACAACTTCTTAAGTTCAGTTCAGGTTATTGTATTGTACACAAAGGATATGCTCAAGATCTATAACTAGACTGGGTAATAACTAATAAAAATTAAGGTATTCTTTATTGTTATCAGGAAAACCATACAAACATTCTGAAATAAACTTTAATCAGCGGGCTAAATGTGAGCATGCATACGTCTTTTACCTACAAACATGCTTATTGCCAGGGACAGTAAGCTGATGATTAGTTCTATTTGGAAAGAGGATATTTATTTCCTGTTAAAGCTAAGTCTGTTGCTACTTAATTGAAATATATGCCTTGTACAGAAATTCAGGTTGTCCAGTCTTTCTGCAGTAAGTTTGAATGCAATATTTTTCAATAGATTTAACTTACACATTCAAGAGATTATTGAAGACTACAGTGAATGTAAATATCAAGTAATGTATATGAATAGTACTGTATATAGGCAGCAATCTTTTACTGGCCAGACCATTCAATCATACTTTACACTTTACACTGACAAGCAAGAGAGTTCAGACTTTTGCACTAACCTTATATTGAGAGGACAGATTGAGGACCTTTGAATTTTTTACTAATCAAATATATACTCTATCAGAGGAATATCCTCTCAAATTCAGACACATATGATATACGTGTTGGAATGATACATTATTATTGTTTTCTTTCTCACTGCGTTGCAGTAATGCAATAATGTTTGCTATTGGTGCATCAAATTACCATTAATGTCCTTTTTACATCTCATTCCTATGATCAAAACTGTACTGAACAATAAGAGGGTGGAAAAATAGATTTTTATGATTTTATTTCAAGAAAGTAATCCTGACTATATTTTCTAGGTATGTTTTTGAAGCTAAATGTTTATTTCCTGATAGGAGTGTGTGGTTACTTTTTCTGTTGTTGTATGCATTAGGAACTTAGTTTTTGCTAACAGCCACTGTGTCCAGTAGAGTTTCATCTCAAATTTCTTTCTGTCTCTTTTTCAGAGACAGAAAAAGAAAAGATAACAGCATATTACTATCAGGAAATAAACATTTGGCTTCAAAAATACACCCAGAAAATATGGTCAAGATTATGAAGTTACTTTATGTGTCTTCTAATGTGCGTTAGGTTGATAACCTATATTATAAAACTAATTTTAAAAAATCCATGATTCTAAATGGTGAAAAGGCATTCTGACAATGCCCTGAAGCAATTTCCTGTTGAGATAGTTTAGTAGATATATTTTGCTTTTATGCAGGAAATCTATTTGTCATATCTGAAATTGGGAAACACTTCCTCCAGGTTACATTGGCTAATGCCTCTGAAGAGGAAAATAAGGTCATTGCACCTGCACAGTACTACACTTTGTTCAATGTTTTTTTCTTCTAGTAGTATACTAATCTGATTAATAAATAAGTATATTGGGGTTAACATCCTGCTCTGCTAAAGGGAATTTGCATGGTTCACTTGTATTTGTTGCTGTATGAGATGCTTTCAAGACACTGCATGAAATACAAACTTGCCACTATAAAGCATGCCTAAAATGCTGTGCATTTTGAACATAGAGAATGAGAGCAAAAAGATGGATGAATTGCTTCTGTATTTAATAATTATGTGATGGACTGAAATGTCAACTCTTCTTGGAATGAAATCAGACCAAATGGCAATGCTTTATCTGTTGGATTTCTTATTTGTTTCAGATACAAACAACTTGCTGAAAAATTAGAATTCAAGTAACTACTAACAATTTCCTTTATTTGTATTAGTCAAAAGAATCAACTGAAAAAACAATACTTCAGAGATTTTTTCTAAGAGATTAGTCTTCAGAAGACAGAGCGCATTATATAATACTTTTAATTGTCCATCAACTTCAAAAGTATTTGTAAGTATTTGTTTTATGTTCATACTTGAAATGTAGGTATTTATCCATAAAATTATTCTTTAATCATGCTTTAATATTGCAGTGGGGTTATTGTGCTGCTGATATATTTGCAAACCGAGCTGAAACTTATTTTTTTAAAAAGTTTCCTATGATTCAATTTTATATATATTCCCTGACAATATAATGTGGCAAGATTCTGTTGTTTGAAATAGTCTAATAGCTGAACTGACAGCTTTAAAAGCAACATAAACAGGTTTTACTCTGATTAGATTTAACAAACTAGTATTTCTGGTTTACTTGTAGAGCTTCATGTGTGTAATATAAAAATTGAAAGTCTAAACTTATATTGGTATTCTATACAAAGAAATCAATTTAGAACTTGTTATTTTCTGCTATAGATAAAAATAAAGATGAATTAAAATTATGTTATATTGCAATTCAGAACTGGAGAGCACCCATCCCTCCAAACTGGAGCAGGGGATGTAAAAATCCAGATGAGTAGTAGAAGACATCTAAGAGATACAGAAAACTTATACTTCTTACTAATATCTTGTGCTTGCATAGCATTTTGCAGCTTAGATCTAGTAACCCAACTGCTTCAGCATATAAAACAAACCGGGATATAGACTCAATGAAGGAAACACTGACAGCTTTAAAATCATATAGCACTTAATGGAAATACATTTCCTATTCAGAATGTGCCCTGAATATCTCTCTTGCTTTCTGTAACCTAAAAGAAGCCTCAACAAAAGAACATCACTGCATGGATAAAATCAATACTAAATAGATGATGTACTTTGTAAGGAAAGATGAAGTTCTGTTCATTCAACAATGAAAACCTGAGGCTGACTGTGGCTTAGCTTGTGAACCTTTCTTGCAAAATCATAAACTAATGCAAGTAAATCAAACCAACAAGTTATGCCTCAATTATGCTTCCATACAATTATACAATGAAGTTGAAGAACAGACTTAATAGTTTTGTTTTGGTTAGAATGCTTGAGTTACCCTATGTTGAAATTTGTGATCCCTTCAAAGATGAAGAATATTCCAAAATGCAAAAAATAAATTTATTCTCAAAATCATTAGAGAAGATGTTGATGCTTGAAAGGCAATTGAAAGATAAATTAGCAGAGAATGAGATGACTAAGCTAAAGCTGTAACAACTCAGATATTGGCAGACAATCCTTGCAAAATGATTTCCGTCAGTTCATGGGAACAGTGCAACTGAACAACAGCTGAAGCCTATTTCTCCTTTTCCTTGGAGCCTCCTCTCATCACTAGTGCTGAAAATTTGTGACAATGTTTCCCACACTTTTGGGGAAAGAAACAATATAGAGTCACGCATGCCCTAAAATAAAATTAATTGTAGTTTAAAATAAAATAAAAATCACAAACTCCCTTCAAAAATTCAGGAAAAATGCCAGAATCGCAATTCTCCTTTTAAATTGGCAATGATCCTGGTCACTTTGTGTCATTATCGCATACTCAGAGCCATAGGCAAATTAATTCCTTGGATACCAAACAGTTTCCCACCGCTGTCCTAAGTATTCAAGGCCCTTTGTTATAGAAAGAGGCTCAAGCAAAAGTATAAGGAACATTTTTAAACTAGTTGAACAGCTATGCTAAGGATATGCCAAATAATAAATAACTTGTTAAATAGCCTTTTGTTCTGAAATAAATAGGCTTTAAAATGTTGTGATCAAGTAGTGGAAGGATAACAATGATCCTTGAAGTAATAGTAAGAAAGATACTTTAGTTTGATGGTTGAGATCAAAATTCTAGTCCTACTTGAAGACAATCATATTGAAAGATCTGTTAGTTGCTGGTATTCCAGAGTTAGGTGCCAGTTAAAACTGTTAATGCCCTAAAAGGCATAGCCCATAGTTATTTAAGGGATAGCTTTACTCCTATGAGAGCCAGTTAGGACTAGTGTTTAGGGCACCAGATTAGAAACCAGGAGACGGTGAGTTTTAGTCTCACCTCAGGCACAAAGGCAGTTGGGGAATCTTGGGACAATCACTGTCACTTCAATCTTAGGTAGCAGGCATGTCAGTTCTAGGAACCAACCACTTCCAAAATCTTGCTAAGAAAACTGCAAGGATTTGTCCAGGTAGTTGCCAAGAATCAAAACTGATTAAAAGGCATCAAAACAAAAATTCTACTATCAGAAAAACCTATCTGGTTATTAAGGTCAGCAGGCAACACCCTTTTCATTGATGCTTTCACTGTCTGGGGCCCTTTTGTTGGATACAAGGCAAGTCTTCTCCAGCGTTGCTCCCAAACTCTGAAATGTTCTCTCTTTGAAGTTTCTCCAACCCTCCACCCAAAACGATCCTGAAAAATTACTCTTCAGCCAAGACTTCTCTGTTTGATTTGGTTTAAGAATGACTCTAACTCTTTTGTAAGATTTTTAATTGTTACTTTAAAAAAAGACAGGATATAATTTGTCAAAATAAATGTAATTTAACTCTTTCTGTCTCTGGCCTTGGGAAAGGAACCCATAATTACAGTTTGCTTACTATTTTATGACAAATGTTTCATGCCCTTCGGTTTATTGTAGTTCTTGACTTTTCATCATTGGATAAAAGGGCTGATTTTAAAAGGATGTTAACGATGTAAGTAGAAAAGTGGTATTTCTAGGACTTTCCTCTGTCTTTGTTGGCAAATTTCTCTAAAGGATGGGTGACTTTGGAACCATTCCCTGGTGTGTATAAAAATGGGATGGCTACTCTATATGAGGACTCTTATTGTTTATGCGTTAAACAAATGATGTACAATAATTAGTTGAACATAGGAAAGGTACTTGCCTATATATGCATTACCAGATAACCCAACAAGTTGTACCCACCTATCATTTCAGCCTCAGTGTTGGATGAGTCATCTTTATGATAGTTTTCAAACTAAATTTATTTTCCTTTTTAAAACTACATATAATACTTTAATATGGAGGAGAGCTCCCATGGTTAGAATAGGGAATAGTTCAGTCCCCCCACCTTCAATTTATTTGTGTTCCCATTTCAGCTCTATATAATATGCAGGAGGTAAACATAATGATGGGAACAGTAGGGACAACTACAAGTAGAGTAGCTCACGTCTTGAATCTCCAGATGCGCTTCAAGTAGTTGGAAGAAGGAGTTCACTATAAATTATTCCCTCTCTGGCTTGTTAATATTGCTTAGAGCCATAGTTGAGATAGGAAACACTACAGTGCAAATGTAAAGGTCACATTAGGTGCAACCATGTTATGGTTCAGTGTAGCCTGAAGCCTGCTCTTAGTTTAATACCGAGGGATTATTACTATTTCAGTATTTACTTTTTTTTTCAGTCACCCATTTTTCCTTTATATTTAATATCAGAGCTAGTTTGGTTCTCATATTGGTTAAGACTAGTAACCATGAGCCTGGGTTGTTCTAATCCCACTTTAGGCATGAAGCCAGCTGGATGATCTTGTGTCTCAACTCTAGGAAGCAGGCACACTTCCAAAATTTTGTCAGGAAAACTGCAAGGATTTGTCCAGGTAGTCATCAGGAGTCAAGCCTGATTCGAAGGCAAACAGACAAACAAACAAACAAACAAACAAATAACTTTCTTCATGCTGAATGCATCCTTGTAGCATGATACCATAGCCTCCCTCTGCCTTTTTAAACTTCTTTACTGTTTAATTTTGTTTTAATTCTGCTTTAACTCTGTATTTTGATGCCTTTTTATATGATTGTATAGGTTTATTTGAAAACTGCCCAGAGTAGGTAGGTAGATAGGTAGATAGGTAGGTAGGCAGGCAGGCAGGCAGACAGACAGATGACCTTCTCCCCCCACCTCGATTAAACAAAGTATAGTTCAATTAAAAATCATGCTATTAGGAGACAGTTGCCTTCATGCTAGTTACACTTAAAAAGGCCATAATCTTCATAACTCTGGGCCAAGAGATCTTGTGACTACTGAATTCTTTGTTTAAATAACAAAGAAAGCTTGACTGGTTTTATGTTTAGAGCAAAGGATATTTTGAGATCAGCATTCAGTTTCATTTTAGCAGACAGTCTACATCAGCAACATATACAAAAGCTGTCTCAGGGGCTAACCATTGCTGGTACAGTTTTGCAAAATGTAGAGCAGTTTGACCAGATGGATGCAGTCTATACCTTGAGGTTTTTTTTTCCTCCCCATCTGTGAGAAATTACAGCAGAGTTTTGTGATAGTTCTTCATTTCCCCATCTCTGCAAGTCTCTTATTATGCAGTTTTTAGACACAGCTGCTGCACCAGCTGTTCCTCCTACTGTCACAAAAGATGTCATTTTTTGGGGGGAGGAAGGCAGACCCCATGGCAAGTTGCTCAGAAACCCCCAGTGGAATTAAAAAGTTTTAATTACGAATTCACAGTGTACATTTATTCAGGGTTAATGAGTCTGCTTAACTATGTCCAGAATAGGCAGACAAGCAGGCCACTGCTATTCCGTTCAGGATGGCAGGGATTGAATCTTTTCTTCAGCATCATTTTGTCAATTTCAAAGGTAAAAGATAACCCAGAGCTGTACTTGGAAGCCTTGGAGAGATTCATCCAAAGCAGAATGGGATCTTTTAAATTCCACCAAGTCATTCCAAAGCTTCATAAATGATATTGAATCAGAAGAAAAGCAAATAGTATGCTGCCAGCAAATATATTTCTTTTCAGAAATCAGTAAAAAGGAAAATGGCAGGAGGGAGAATGTGTAGTTTGAGGTTTAATCAGATTAGCTGTCAGTCCCATAATATTTTTAATTAGTATATGGGATGGAAGGCAGGTAGGACATAGAAGTGTATCAACTTGCTTCCAATCTATTTTATGTTCTCCTAAACAATAAGGGTAAAAAGAATTGGGTGGAAAATTTTACATATATTTCTTCTTTGTTTGCCAGTACACAAACCAGTTTCTTTCCTTTCCTTCCTTAATAACCTTTATTCACCGTCTTATGTCACTGTGTGTATTAGATGTTTTTAATCTCACCAATTGTTGCTGTATGGTTGTGCAATATAGATATTGAAACTTATTTTTACATCACAGTCACTCTCCTGTTCAAAATTTGACCTAACTGTATAGATGGAATACATTTAAAAATTGACATTAGTTGTTATGCTCTGATTTACTAGATTCTGTACCATAATACAGAGAATACTGATCTGTGTTTTGAAAACATTATTTCCTTCATTTGTAGAAAACTAAGAATTTTACGATTGTGTAGTAGATTGCATACATGAGCAAGATTTAGAATCCATAAAGAACGTATTAATAAAGTCATAAAATGACTACGATGATGGGGCCAAAAGCAGCAATTTAAAAGGCTGAAGTTGTTTTAAATGCATTGCAGTTCCTAAATCTTGTTTTCCCCCAAGCTCTTTGTCAATTCATTGCTCTTGAAATAACTAAAAGAAGAGTCAATGCCTTTCATCTCAAATGTACAGAATGTTAATTGTAATCTTTATTTTGAAGCTTTGTATAGTTAAAGAATATAAAAAGAATATGAACACTATGTGCATACTACAAGAATATTTTATAAAGGAGAGCAACTTAAATAGCCTTGGGGAGTTACAGTCTTAAGCAAGCAATGACAGAACTGTTTTAATTTTTTTTCTGGTAGCAATTCTACTTAGTATCACACAAATTACCTCTTTTCTTTCACACAAACAACAAAATATTTCTTGCCATGGGGATAAAGTCAGAGAAATCATTTTAAATTGGCATATGTAATTGTTGGTACCACCACAGAATAATATCTTCCTCAAATGAACAAACAAAAGAAGTAACATGTTTCAGACAACTCTATGTAATTGCTCAATTTGGCCTTGACATTTAAGAAATTCTATAGAGATTAGGGGCTGTTCCTTTAATGGAAAATGCATGTACTCCACACAGCTCTAATATGTAAAGGACACTGTCTATGTTTTGCTTCGTATTTTCTACATAGTGTTGAAACATGAGAGGCCTTTATGGTTTTCCTTAAATTTTTTGCAAGATTAAAATAAAAATATATTTTATTCATAAAGCCTTTAAAGGGTTTATCTTAAGACAACAGAGCTGAAGAATAGCAGGCAGTAAAATATTTGTGTTCAGTTTATGCTTATATAGTACTATCATTTGTAATTGTCCACTTTTGTGCTATAAGACAAGCTACTATTTCATATGACTTATCTTTTCCCTCCTGTTAAGAATGTGTATATGATTAAAAATAAGTTTAATACAACATTGTATTTTTTTAAAGATGGCTCCTAAGGAAATGAGGGATTACAATGAGGGGGGGGGGCTGTGAGGGTTTTATTTGGAATAAGAAAGTGTTAGATAGATTGGAAAGGTATATTTTTTTAATAATTTGGAGGAGAGTAACGTGCATAGGAAGATTAAGGCAGCAGTATTCGAAAGCTTAATGAAGAAGGGAGATGGAGACAGAGAAGGTAGAAAAGAACATCATAATTGGAAAAGCTGGCCTTGCAACAAATGGAGAAATGGCAAGGAGCCAGTGAGTGATAAAGGCAGCAAATGAAGAATGGCTGTTGAAAATGAGACTCCAGTGTTGCTGTACTTGGAAGCAATGGAGGTGGCTGTGCGGCTATCATTAGAGTACTGCTCAGAGGAAAATTAGCTAAACACAGTAGCCTCAACAGAGATACAAGCTGATCCAAACAAAGTGGTGAGCTAGTGGTTTGGCAGCTTCTGAGGACTATTTGCCTTGTTGTCAGGATGCACTTGGAAGCTTCAATAGCTATGAAGGGCAGATCGCCACATTTTGGATTCTGGGAGAATTATTGAATAGGTGTAGTGTTGGGTCTGCCACCTAAAGAAGCTACCATTCTCCCAACCTTCTATATTGGAGAAAGCCTGTTGGGTGTTACCAAGTTCAAGATAGAAGTATGTGAGAGCGATGTATACTGTAGGTGTGATTAGGTAAACGCTAGGAGAGAACAATTAGATGGTCACTTTAGAATATGGAGGTGGAGCATTGCTTTGGAATTATTCCAAATGGAATAATAAATGTGGAGAAGTGTGGGAGCTTCAAGATGCCCACATTGAATAGTGGTGTACTTTGTGAAGACCAAGATTATGAATAAGATCCTTTATGGTTTAGGCTCTGCCACATATAAGCTAGATTCATGTCAAGCAGATAAACTCTGGCTGACTTTGAAGGAGAGTTGGTGCCAATCTGCATTAACAAATGTTACCATGGGTTTTTTTTTGGTATTTTTATATTCATATTTTCATTCTGGATGTTACTGTGATAGGAGATAAAGTGTATAAAATTATATACCGTATTAAAGCAAATTTAACTGACAGCTTCAATCAATTTGAATAGAGGTAGATGACATGGTTAGTGTAGCTGTATTGCAAGCATAGTTGTAGGCAGAACAGCTGCTTCTAATGTGGACATTCAACTGCTCTTTATATCATTTTAATAAAGGCAGCAGATGCTAAATTACAACTGATATTCACATTACAAAATTATACAATAAGAATCTTGTTCAAATGTCTTTAATTTAAAAAGTTTAAGATACTGTGGAATTTTTATATTCTATCCAAAAAAACTTCATTTTAAAAAATGAATCTAATCTTTTTGAAATACCCTTTTCTGCTCAACTTTTTTTAGTTTTCCATATTTGTATTTAATGTGGGGCAGAGTTATTGTTTTCATGTTTCATCAATTGATCTGTAAACTGCAGATTATTCATCCTGTCAAAGGACAATTAAAATATAAAAATAAACAGGAGTTGCACAGAATGAAACTTAAAGCAAATAATTTAGATTTAAGACACACCACTCTGATATAAAACAAACTTAGCTGTTTAATTTATTGTTGTAGTACATGGATGAAAGCTATATTCTTCCTTCTTAAGCAAATTGAGAAAGTCATTAGCTGGTTTACATATTGCATTAGAATAGTATTTCTTAATTTTGGCAACTTTAAGATATAAGTAGTCCTTGAGTTACAATAATTCAGTTAGCACCATTTGAAGTTACCATGGCTTATGACCAGTTCTCACACTTATAATCCTTGCAGTATCCTCACAGTCAAATGATCAGAATTCAGACACTTGGCAACTGGCACCTATTTATAACAGTCGCATTGTTTTGGGGTCCCATGATCACCATTTAAATAAAGTCAAGGGGAGGGGGAGGCTGGATTTTCTTAACAGCAATGGTAATGTCAGGGTTCCACACAACATCCTCAATTCAAGTAGAATTCC
>JANHFJ010003792.1:91234-102004 GCA_032468195.1 Cerberus rynchops
CCAGTACACTGCTGTCGTGTCATCCCTAGTCCTTCTTTTCATTAAACTAGAAATACCCAATTCAGCACTCTATAGCAGTGGTGGCAAACCTATGGCACGCGTGCCAGAGATGGCACTCAGAGCCCTCTCTGTGGGCATGTGCGCTGTCGTCCCAGCTCAGCTCCACTACATTTTTCTGACACGTTTCTCTCCATGATTTGCTGGGAAACAGAACTTTGTTGGAGTAAAAAAAAAAGTCCAGTCAATCAATTGCAACTTCTTGCAAAAGAAAAAGATCTCGCCTCCTGCAGAGCTGCCGGTGTTGTGATGCTCCACCTCCCCGCCGGCCAGCTGGTCTTTGGCTCTGCGCTGCATGGGCACGTGCATGCATATGCGCACATGAGACTTGCAGTTTGGGCACTAGGTCTCTAAAAGGTTTGCCATCACTGCTCTATAGCACTAGAGTACAAAATAAAAATATAGCAATACACTACACATTCAATTCAATCCTTTATTGTTAATGTACAACATGTGTGCAGCGAAATTGAGCATTGAGTACATGGCAATTCTGAGAGGGTTTATGACGTTTTGGTGAGCAGGGAAATCATCATCACACTATCTTCTTTCTCAATGAAGCAAGAAAGGGAAAACTGTTCAAACCAGATCACTTTGATTCTATACTTTGAATCTGGTTTATGACCATGGTAAGTATGAAGAAACCCTGTTGAATGTCTATAAAAAGGAAAACTTTAATCTGTGAGAGAGTAAATACTTTTCCTAGTTTATCTCTCTGGCTCCCCATACACTATTACATGTACATTTAAGATGAAACTTGCTCTCTACATTGGATGACCGGTCTTGAATAAGACTGCAGCTCAGGCTGTCCTGTTTTGAGTCTCACACAGAGGTACAAGAAATATAATCACACAATTCTGGTTCAAAACCCAGTACAGATAGTCCCTGGGTTACAAAGGAAATTGGGACTAGAATTTCCACTGAATGAAGACACAATGTGGGCACTGCAAGCAAGAGCCATGAGTGGGTGGGTGTCACTGGCGGTGCTGCAAAGCATAGGTGAGTGGGTGGGTGGTGCTGCAAGCAGGAAGGCAGGCAAAAAACCAGAAGTGGGGGCAACTTGCAACCCTCTGCTGGCTTCCCCATTGACTTTGTTTGTGAGAAGCCAGCAGGGAAATTTGCAAATGACATTCAAATCATGATCACATGGTGGGACTCTATGATGGCTGCAATTTTGCCAATTAATTGTAAGTCCCCTAACATTTAATGTCTTCATAACTTTGGTTACTGAGCAAAAGGCAATAACCTGAGGACTACCTGTACAAATATTTACAGAAAAATAGGAAGATAAGAGCATCGTACATTTCCAGTTCAAGGTTGAAGGCAAAAAACCTATTCACAAATCACAGCTGAACCATGAAATCAGGTTTATAAACCACAATAGCTTGGTTCACATATCAAAGCAAGTCAAAATGAAATAAACCATGAGGTATGAGACCAAATACTTTGGCTTTTCACAAACCAATTAGTTTCAATGGACCAACAGAAGCAGGTGAAAATGGCCCTTTCACTGTAATAACTTTTTCACAAACGGTTGGTTTTGCAAAGAAAGAAAGAAAGAAAGAAAGAAAGAAAGAAAGAAAGAAAGAAAGAAAGAAAGAAAGAAAGTTCCATTTTCTCTCTCCACATTTCTCTTAAAGAACTATTAGCAAGGGACCACAGCAGGTTCCTGCAATCTTGACCCTTAATTGGCTAATTCTGAACTCAGCATCATTTCTTAATTTGTTATATGTAGGAAAACAGTCTTTTATTTATGGATATTTTTAGACCCTCTTCAGATCTGGATGGCATTCACTGCTGCCAGATATTGCTTGTTTCCTGTAAGCTGTAGGTGGCACTGCAATTACCATAATGCAAAAGGGCACATTGTTGTTGCTATAATTGATCTTTCATTGTTCCCAACTACATTTATGAATATGACAGCTTTGTATCTATGGGAATGACAAACCAAACTATTTTAGCAATATGTTTTAAAATCCATATTTAGTACTGAAATACTTCCATCAGAATGCTATTTATTTGATTTCTCATATTTCCAATCTACCCCAAAACTTGATATCTTTGGATGAATTAGCAAGCTAGTTAAACATTAGTTTGTAAAATTTTTTTTAAAAAGAGTAAAAAATAAAATAAAAAGAAATAAAATACAAATAGTAATGAAACACAGTATTATCTATTTGTCTACCTATCTATTCTACTATTCCAATGCATAGTTGGCACTGAGTCAAAATGAATTCAGAATTATTGAAATATCTGTAAGTCGCGGAATATCAGATGGACATTAATTAATGAAGATGCTTGAAATCAAGTAGACCTATCTCTTGGACCCCTTGTCCCACATCACTTGATAGGAAAACTCATAGTAGAGCATCTAATAATGACCAAGGTATACAAGCAGAGTACATATATATACACTAAGACAATCTATGCTATTTTCCTTCCTTTCAGATGTTTTGTGATGTTTCAAATACAGCAGCATAGAGGCACACTTCAAAGCAGCATAGAGGCACACTTCAAAAGAATCATTTGAGGAGAATGCCATGTCGATGTCTTCAAAACAAGTGAACAAACAGTAGTAATTCTAGAGAATATATAAATGAATTTGCTGTTTGTCTGGTGTCGTCCAAGGGTAATATTGTTAGCAATATAGGCAGTTCTTGATTTACAATGGTTCATTTAGTGACCATTCAAAGTTATAATGGCACTGAAAAAAGTGACATATGATTTTTTTTCACAGTTACAACCTTTCCAGCATCCCCATGGTCAGGAGAACAAAATTCAGATTCTTGCCAACTAGTTCATACTTATGACCATTGCAGCTTCCCGGGGTCATGTGATCATCTTTTGTGACCCTCTGACAATCAAAGTCAATGGGGAAACAAGATTCACAGATTAATAACAACCAGGTTATTAATTTATCAACTGCAGTGATCGACTTAACAACTTGGGCACGGAATGTCATAAAATGGGGAAAAACTCACTTAAACAAATGTCTCACTTAACAACAGAAATTTTGGGCTCAGTTGTGATTGTGAGGACTACCTGTACCTGCTTAGAAAGTTGCTACATCATTTGAGCTTCACCCTGCACATTTGTAGAGTATTTTGGGTATCTCCTTGCAATATCTGGAACTCTAAAGCATTTTCAGTGCCTCTTTAAAGGATATTAAATTTTCATGAATTAGAGGCTAATGTTTAAAACATGTCTCATTATAGGAGACAAATTTACCAGTCATCTCTGTTAATTAAAATCATTTTTCCCTTCTTTGGAATTCAAGAGAGAGAGAGAGAGAGAAAGAGAGGAACAAATTTGATTCAACAATGGGAAAGGCAAAAGGGAATTTTAACTTGTCTCACTAGGATACTTTTTCAGCTAATATTTCTATAGCTATATAGTTTTTAGTATTCTGCTCATCCTTTTGGTCTTTTTCCCCCAATTTAGGGCAGATGGTACGTATGTCTGATGCCCCAGGTTAACTTAAGAATTGTTTTGTTCCTGAATTACTGTTTCACTGAAATTCAACTTCAGTGGGAAATTTCTAAAAATGGCAGCGAAGAAAGTTTTCATGGCTCTTTGCTGTCGGCTAATAGACAGGATTAAAAATGAGCACATCAGAGGGACACCTCAGCTTGGCTGTTTTGGGGACAAGGTCAGAGAGGCCAGATTGAGATGGTTTGGACATGTGCAGAGGAGGGAGAGTGGTTATATTGGTGTTGGAGATGGAGCTGTCATGCAAGAGGTCAAGAGGAAAGCCAGATGCATGGATGTCCTAAAAGGGGACATGAAGTTAATTGGGGTGAAAGTAGAGGATGCCGAGGATAGTTAGGTGGAAACAGTTGATTGGCTGTGGCAACCCCTAATGGGAACAGCCGAAAGAAGAAGTTCAGTTCTTCAGTTCAGATATGGCCATTCTATGATTACAAGCCAGAATCAACTGAAGAAGTAGTAAAAGCAACACAATAAAACATGAACACGTGTATCAATTTAAAAGATGGCTAAATAAGTTCTTCATATGCCTCACTTTTTGGCTTCTACCTGCAAGTGAATGTCATTCTTTTCTAAGCACAATTCTCCCAGTCTTTACTTAGCAGCATTTATTGAAATGAAAGGTATGACATTACAAAAATTCAAGTTAATGGAACTTTTTCTCATCTAAAACTGATATATCTCCAAAGTACAGTACGATAGTGATTTCTTCATTTTAGATATAGCTGCCTTCCTGTGTACTGGTGAATGAGTAGATCTTTGTACTAATAACAAAGGAGTTTGGAAGTGGCTCTTTATATACTTATCTCCAGATTTTTTTAACTGTTTAGGAACCAATCATTAAAGCACACCTTGCAAAACTTGTAAGCTTGATGCTCCTTTTTCCTATACTATACGCCCATGCCTTCTAAGATAGGTTGAGACTACCCATTTTAATTTGGGTATCTCTCCACCCTGGGGAAAAAACTCTCTTTCCTCTTTTCCTTTATGTCTCTGCTGGGTAAGTTCTGAATGGCTGGTATATGGACCAGACCTACACAAGCATTGTGGGTCAGTACAGGTAGTTGTCAACTAACAACCATTTGTTCAGTGACTGTTCAAAGTTCCAACAGCACTGAAAAAAACGACTTATGACTCTCTTTCACACTTATGACCATTGCAGCATCTCCATGTTCACTTGATCAAAATTTGGGTGCTTGGCAGCTGGTATATATTCATGGCAGTCTGCATTATCCTGGGGTCAGGTGATCACTATTTGTGTAATCTTCCCAGCCATCTTCTGACAAGCAAAGTCAGATTCACTTAATGTCTACATGTTTCACTTAACAACAGCAGTGATTCTCTTAATAATCATGGCAAAAGTTGCAAAATGGGGGAAAACTCACTTAACAACTGCCTTGCTTAGCGATGGAAATGTTGGGCTCAATTGCGGTCCTAAGTCGAGGACTACCTATATACCAAGAAATATTCTTCTTATCCCAAAAGATAATAGAAACTGATATAGATCTGGAGAAAAAGCATAGTCTCTATCATAGAGAATATATCATCATTCTTTCCCTCATTGGTGACTATTAAAAAAAATCACCTGAGCTGCTCCTATACCTCTTTTTTTCTCATCCAACCACCACAAACCCTGTTTTCTTGCAATGTCACTATCCTATTCCTTTCCTGATAAGATATGGGAAAAAATTAACCTTTTATTCATGATCCACCATGATAGTCATTCATTACTTTAATACCATTGGCTGAAAAACACAAAAATTGTAGAGATACAGAAGATATATAGACACGTTTTTATATCCATTTAGTAGGTCATAGAGATGTTAGCAAGACAGATGGGATACATCTAAGAAATATTGCAGTTGAGAGGAATGCCAATATCAATACAGCCTGTGTCTCTCATTTCTCTCAATAATGTTATGTATCTTGAAATAATATTGAAAGATACAATAGATTTCTGTGAACTGCAAGAGCACAAGGGTGGTTCTCTCCTTGCCAATTATTTTGCTGTTTGTTCAGGCGCCGCTCTTATATCTAATCCTGGAAAGAGCATCTCTGGCTGTCAAGTATTTACTTGGCTATGTGGCAATCTGAACAATAATTGTTTATCATGCTAGATTGGATCCAGAGATGTCTTCCTGTAAGTAAGAGAGTACATTCTGATTGTGGAAGGAGTGATTCATAGGTATGAAATATATATGGTATATGTGGCAGCTTATCTGTTCCTTATACCCCACAGCTCATCTGTTCCTTATACCCCACAGCTCAGTTTTGAGGAATGAGAGGCGCTGAAAGGAGAGAAAAACATGACCTCAGACATATTTATTCCAAGTCACTTATATTCTCCTTAAACTTTGTTTCCAAGTATGGAAACTGTTTCTGAGAGTATTATTTCTAATAATACGATAAATGCATTCTTCAATTTCTCCATAAATGTGTCTCTCTCCTTAAAGTTAGATCTTTGTATGTATTTATTCTTTCCTTGACAGGTTTTTCTCCAGTGTTATGTGTTAGAAGAAGTATGGCTTCTACTGTAGTAGCTGTTTTAAGGGTTCTTCTATTGTTACTCTTCACTAGAATTCTGCTTAGTTTGTTGTGACCTATTTTGATTTTTTAATAATATTTATCTTAGTTCATGGTATAATTTCTCTCAGGAAAGTGGATCAAAACTACTTTTGAAAAAGGAAATTCTGAACAAATTGGTTAATACTGCTTACCAGTTAGTGCTGAATGAATGTGATCTTGTTAGATCTGACAATTTCCAGAGGGGATACCTGAGTTAGTTCACTGCATTAAAATCAGAAGGATGTCTTCTGAAATTTTAAACAGATGAATATATTTATGATAGCATAAGCTTTCATGACTGCACTACACTGAAGCATTATGTTGAGATGCAAATGGGGTCAAAGACAAGTGAAATGCAGAACACAATTACCTATATTCATTGTCCATGATTTATTACTTAAACCTTGCCTTCGCTATGTGTTTAAGTGTATGCACATGCACACACATATACATTCATAATGGGCCATATAACCTCATGGTGGCCTGTAGTCCACAAAATTTATCCATAATAAATTTATTATTCTTTAAAATGCTCACCTGACTTTGTTCTTACAGTTGAGAGTATATTCCATGCTGTGCAAGATGTTTAATTCATTTTTTCACTTTTTGCAAGCATTGGTACCCTTTATGTTTGTTATATATTTCAATATTTCATTAGTTATATTTACATATCAGGGATGAAATTTTTATTTTTTGATTTGAACTGGCCAAATACTCCACTCACATTTTCTCAGGTGAAATTTCTCATGGTTTGGAGTTTTTGTTTCAGAACTCTAAAATGGTTTGAAAAAAGCAAGTGATCAGATAGAGTACTAATACCTGGTTGCTAGCATGTCTTTGCATGCTTAATTTTTCAATTTCTTTTGTTCTCACAAACTATTCAATCTTTCCATTGAAGGTTCATTTACAAACTATGCTAGTTCCTCTCCACACAAACTAAATTTGCAAGGTGTACATAGTACAAATCATGGTGCTAATTTTTAAACCACTCCAGATATCACTGGACTAGATGGTCCAAATCCGCAACTTAGTATAAGGGTTCATACACATTCTCCATTACAAAGACTAAATAAATCTGAGAATGACCTGTAGGTAAAACATAGTATTTGCCAGCCATCTGTCCAAGCAGAGTTTTGCCATATACAATTGGCAGAAGCCATTTGATCCTTTCAGATGAACATTATGTGATGTCAGAGATTGCTTTGAACTGTAAAATATGAGGCTTTTTCTTCCCAGTCATTTCTTCATGATGATACTGAAAAACTGGGTGCTGTAGGAATATGACATTTGCCAGAGGGTGAGCAAAATGCAGCAGGAGCTAAGCTAAATTTGCCATGGCTGAATGCTAATCAGGGAAATTGGTTCATAAGAAAGAGAACCCCAGAGCTTATTCTTCTATGTCATAGGTTACTTGTGATAATGAGATACTAGCAAGATATATATCAAAGCAGGATGCCTGGGTAAATAATTTCTTGAGTGAATGTTAGCCAGAATCTAAACCAAAGCTCCTATAAATCTGACAATACTTTTACCGAAGTTAGATAGGTTCATAAAAACAGTTCTCGTTACTGTATGTATCTATTCTAATCTTACAGTATATCTATTTCTGAAATTTCCAAGCTTTCTTCTCCATGGGACTTTTTTTTTCTTTCTCCCTCTAGATACTTCAGTACTTCTTTATTCCTGGTGACTTCACAGAGTGAACGCCAGAAAGAAAGCTACCTTGGGACTTGTAGGACTTTCTCCTTGCTGTCTTCTTCTTCCCCATAACTTCAACAAAATGTATGGAGTGTGGCTTCCATGTTTGAGTTGAAAAATCCAGAGTTGTGTTTGAGTTGAAAAAAGCTAGATGATCACAAGATGGGAGCAAAACATTGGATCGTATCTTCCCCAGCAATTTCCCTTTTTGTTCTCCTCCTTCTTGCAGGTGAAAGAATGAGGGGGGCAGTATCTGGGCTGCAAAACTCTGGACAACCACTAAAAAAATCTACTTTGTTCTGCCATGTAATGGTTGTTTGCACTTTTTTTTTTGCAGTAAAAGATTTTTCAAGTGACCGAGTGGATGGTCTGAGTGGCAAGTGAGAATATTGTGTGCATGGACACATATAATCTAATACCGTGATGGCGAACCTATGGCACAAGTGCCATAGGTGGCATGCAGAGCCATCTTGCTGGGCACACAAGCTGTCGGCCAACTTACCTCCAGCTGAGCATCCACATACGATTGTGCATGCATGCATGTGTGATTGCAGAGACCCATCTGGGCTTCAGGCCTCCACTGTGCATGCGCGTGATTGCAGCAGGAAATCCAGCTGGTCTTCGGAGCTCTCCTGAACATGCACATGTGATTGCTCATGTGTGTATGAGTGCCTGCATGCAGCACGCTTGCATTGCATGTGCAAAAGCTGCATGCATGTGCAGATGATGCGGTTGAAGATACAGCGCACATGGAGGAGCCACACACAAGTGTGGATGGCATGTGTAAAGTGCATGCTTTTCAGCACATAGTAAGTAAAAGGTTTGCCACCACTGATCTAATAGGAGGTAGGGAAGAAGTTCCTGGTGATAGACCAGGAGCATTCAGAACATCCTGAAGAAATGTGTCATTAAAATGAACACTGACTTGATGGTGCTTAATCAATCATCATTGTATAAGTATATTGTTTGGAGACTAATTTTCAATGGGAACATGTAGAGAATGCCAAAAAGTACACTATGAACTCTATGACATCTTTATTGTTATATCTTTTCAAAAATCTAGACTTTGCTGCTAATCATATACATAATGATATTTTTCCAGGGTAAGGGTTGGGGACTTAATTGAACCCAAATAGGTTCATTACTGATTTTCTTCATTGCCATAGTATGTTTATCTTTGTTTTTAGTTAATATTTGGTGTGCGTGTATGTTTGTGTGTTTAAACGTAGATATCCAGAACCACTTTACAAGTGGGCCATCATGTCAGTCAGTCAGTCAGTCAGTCAGTCAATCAATCAATCATCAATCAAATATATAGCAAGCATTTAGAACGATCCCATTTGTCCTTTTTAAATGGGGAATACAACCAAAATTAGGGACTTTCACAGTACAAGACTAAAAGAAAGCAAAGAGAACTGGGCTGTAAAAAGAATGGACATTCATGGTAAAATCTAAGCCATTGGTTTTCTTCTGGAAAAATAAACAATCCACCATTTAAAATGTGTAAATGTAAATATAATTTGCTCTGAGCCCTAGTGTAAGGCACCCTATAAATCTAAGCTTCTTCTGGTTTTATATATAATATATTCTATATTTTCTGTCATGTTTAATAGCTTTAATTTGCTTCTAATCTTAGCATGAAGTTTACTATGTGTGCTAACCTGATTGTACTTTATCACTTCCCATATCATTTATTTCCCTGCCTGCTTACAAAAGAAAGAAAAATGGCCATTCTATTTGAATGGAAGTGGTTTAGATTCAAATGTGCATGCTGACCCTCTGTGTAGCACTGAATTTAATACAAATTAAATCAGAGGTGACGTTTTTACTGAAAAAGCAAGTGGGGGTGTTGCTGTATCCCCTTTTTAATGGTTCTAACAATATTGGTTCTTAAATGGCCTCTCTATAACCTGAACACCTTTCTTCTTCCTACATGTTGCTAAAGTAAATGAAAATATTGGCTTGTGGAGTGTTTTGTTCCCATTTGTTACTGTCTCCAAAGGTGATGCTATTCTCTTGAGCCAGAATCTAGGGACACGCACACAATTAGCATTTTTATGGGCACACACACAACACATTTGAATCAAATGTATGCTTTTCTAGTTCATTTACTTTAAAAAGGAATCTCATTTTTTTTCCTTTGCTACTCATTGGCCCTGCACTTAAAATTGCAGCATGGTTGACAATCCTTAAAGTAAGCAAGAAAGTATTGGTCAACGGTGAATGATCATGGGCAATGTTTGATCCTACTCATCCTCCATGTGTGTCATTGTCACTGCTCCAGTGGTGGAATTCAATTTTTTCTTACTACTGGTTCTGTGGGTGTGGCTTGGTGGGTGTGGCTGGGTGGGTTAACCCTGTAAAGTGGAAAAAAAAGGAGATTTCTTCTAAAAACCAGTTCTCCGAACTGCTTAGAAAATTTACCACCAGTTCTAGTGAATAGGCTAGAACTGGTTGAATTTCACCTCTGCACTACTCCTAACTTCCTAGGAGCAAGTCACATGAATCTGGCACATGGTCTGGGAAGCTATACTATATACCCTGCAGGAATGGTAGCCCTCTTAGATTCTAAATCTGGTCCATATTTCCACTGATTGCCCTCTTAGCTGCTGCATAAAATTGGCAATGCCATCCCATCTCCCAATTTCTTATTTGAGCTGCTTTGCCCAATATCTCATTCTGCAGAATTCTCAGAAATTAATACTTCAAGGCAACCAACCATTTTGGAAGCCAGTGCCCAAACCAGAGCCATCAACACTTTGAGTATATAACCCTCTCTCTGCTTAATGTAGAACAAACCAGTGGTGAAATTCATTTTTTTTACTACCAGTTCTGTGGGTGTGGCCACAGGATTAAACATCACCAACCACAGAATTACCATTACCGTTACAACTTCACCAAAGTTACAATGTAATAAGGGGAGAAGCAGTTTCTGTGAGCAAGGCAATAAAGATTAGGCTAGAAACA
>JANHFJ010003794.1:47536-59627 GCA_032468195.1 Cerberus rynchops
AGGGACTCACATCCGGATATCTGCGAGACAGTGACTTCCCTAGGGCATAGATCCTCCTTAATGACAACCGCAACCCCACCACCCCTGCCCTGGGCCCTCGGGCATTCTGTTGATGGTATCTTTCAGTGACACACTCACACAAAGCAGCCAAGACTGAATTTGGTATATTAGCTATACCAAATGATGCTCAAGAAGCCTGTAAAGTAAAGGGCTAAAAATTGAATTGCTATAGATCAGACATGAATGTCTAGATTGTAATGAAGCTATGCACTTGGTTTTTCGTTTTTGGTTTAAGGCTACACTTCATTCGGTATTGCTAATTTTGATAGCTAATTCCTATCATTTCTGGAAGGCACATTCTTAATCCTATCTGGAAGAAGATTCTGATGAAACGTCTCCTATATTATATTTTTCTCTTGTTATACACAAGTCTTTATCATACTGAAATAATTGTTAGACATGGAGATACAGACACAAATTTGTCCCATAATTATTCATAGCCAGAGATCTCTAAGAACCCCTGTTTTATTTGCTACCTATCTTTCCCAGACTAACATTGCTTAGATTTTGCCCTTTCAAATTGATCTTCAGTCTCCTTCCTTCAGTACTGTTAATGGGCAGATATTCCAATACTCGATTTCTCTAATGCCCCTGTGAGAAGACATGGAAATATTGTCAGGTGTTCTTCCATACTTGTGACACTTCTATCATACTAGTTTGCCATGCTGTGTTCAAATGTATTTCATTTGTTCTCACCCACCAAAATGAGGGCATTTTCAACCATCAGATTTAGTGCTACTTCTTGTAAATGTTTGAAACTCAACATTAAAAAAATTAAGATCATGGCACTCAGCCCTGTCAATTCATGGCAAATACATGGGGAAGAATTGGAGGTAGTGACAGATTTTATTTTCCTGGGCTGCAAGATCACAGTGGATGGGGACCGCAGCCAAGAAATTAAAACACGCTTGCTCCTGGGGGAGTAAAGCTATTGCAAAGCTAGATAGCATTCTAAAAAGCAGAGACATCATCCTGGCACTAAAAGTGCCTATAGTCAAGGCTATGGTTTTCCCAGTTGCAATGTATGGCTGTGAAAGTTGGACCATAAGGAAGAATTGAGGCCTTTGAACTGTGGTGCTGGAGAAGACTCCTGCGAGTCTCTTGGACTTCAAGGTGAACAAATAAGTCAGTCCTAGAGGAGATCAACTTTGACTGCTCTTTAGAGGGCCAGATCCTGAAGATGAAACTTGGCCATCTAATGAAAAGGAAGGACTCACTGGAGAAGAGCCTAATTCTGGAAACAATTGAGGGCAAAAGAGAAGGGGATGGCAGAGAATGAGGTGAGTGGATGGAGTCACTGAAGCAGTCAACATGAGCTTAAATGGACTCTGGGGGATGGCAGAGGACAAGAAGACCTGGAGGAACGTGGTCCATGGGGTCGCAATGGGTTGGACATGACTTCACAACTAACAACAACAACAACTTGTAAATGTTGGGCAAAAGTACCAGATTTAGAGAATATCTATGTATTTTAAAAATTCTAAAGATAAAGTCAGAATATTTTGAGTTTCATAATGCTAAGAAAGTTTATTGTGCTAGTTTTACACATGTAACATTTTTTTTCTGTAAACACAAAACAAAACAATACATGGAATTTAACATCATGCATCCCAGAATAAATTATCAACTTGTATTGTTTATGTGATGGATGATGACAATGAATGAATAGATACTTAGGGGCATAGATGTTTCTTGTAAGGAGACTTGGATCATTCTGCATTGGTGTATCAAACATTTTGTGTGCCATCTGGTAACAAGAGCATAGAAATTTCACTAAAGGGAATAGCCATCTGCTTTTGTCAGAAGGGAAACCACATGCATTGCTTGAGGATTGATGCAACCCATCTGCAGTCCAGTGGGTAAGAAGGGAGCTTTGCCTTCAGCATGAGAGAAAGATGTTGAGTTTCTAAGGATCATCTAAGGGAGAGGAAAAACTATTTGATTTATGCTTCTCAGTAGTCACTGCTTCTTTCAATATTCCCCATTGCCATACATACGTCTTTGGCGAGAAGTTTGTAATGAATTGTGGTAGACTTTCCATTTTGCAGATTATATCGTATTTTTGGAAAAAAAAACATTCATATATACCAGATAGATCTGGATGTGTATTGTGAGTTTTATAAGAAGTGACATATCCAGATTTCTTTAATTTGGTTTCTTTCAACCAATTCATTTAATTTCTGTTTTCAAGAATATGGTAAAAAATGGAACAGTATTGCAATCTAGTTAGTCCAACTCTGTGCTTGAAGAAAGAAGAAGTCAAGTGACCATGAGAGATTGTGCTCTGGCCTCTAAAGGAAGATCACCAAAGAGGAAAGCTCATCAGGGATGAATGAACTCTTGACTTTAGTACCTCAAGTTGGGCAAGCCAGATGTAGCATTTCATGTAATGGAACAATGACTTTTATTATGCATTTATATCACCAACCTTTTCAAGTAGGCCAGGTCAAGAAACAGATACTGATTTTATAAATCCTTAACTTGCAACAGTTGACTGTTCGAAGTTACAACAGCACTGAAAAAAGTGACTTATGACCATTTTTCGCATTTATGATCATTCTCGCACCTTATTTACACTTGGATGCTTGACAACTGATTCACAGTTATGACGGTTGCAGCGTCCCAGAGTCATGTGATCTCCTTTTGCAATTTTCTGGCAAGCAAAGTCAATGGGGAAACCAGATTGACTTAACAACCCTGTTTCTAATTTAACAATGACAGTGATTCGCTTAACAAATGTGGCAAGAAAAGTCATGAAATGGGGCAAAACTATTTAACAAATTTCTCCCTTAATAACATAAATTTTGGGCTCAGTTGTGGTTGTAAGTTGAGGACCACCTGTATTGTTGTAGCTATAACAGAATCTTGAAAACATGTCCAAAATCAAGGTGGGGCTACTTTGAGTTTCTTTCTCATCTCTGGCATGTCCAAGACTTTACAGTATTAATAGATCTCACATACCTTCTCAATGTCAGCTCTAAATTCCATTACACATATAAATTATTTGCTTCACAAGCAATGGATCTTATCAATAAAAACTGGCAATGTGTGGTAAATTCCCCAGTGTTGGGGAATTAGAAGTCTTTCCACAAATTTTTAATACTGGAAATTTCTTCAAAAATAAAAGTACCCTTTTTTCCTGACTGATGAGAAGTCAAGGAGTAGAACTACATAGAAGGCTGTGTTTAGATAGGAATGATCGCTGGGAATTTATTTACAAAATGTACAAGAAAATGTATGAGAAACATATTCCTAAATCATTTCCCACAATTGTTTCCCACAAATCAGAGGCATCTTAAAAATATTTTAGATTTACCCAATTCCAGCTTTCTGCTGCTAGTTATCTGTTTCCCTGTTTCCTTCCAAACTTGAAATTATCACAGAATACTCCATTTCCGAATCATGTATCATTTGCCAAGTAACTAAACAATAGTTATTCATTGATTCACAACAGAGCTGGTTCACACCACACCATATTCAAGTAATACGAGACTGTTTTTGTGGAGAAAAATGCTCTTAGCTTTGGTGAAGCAGCAAGCATGGCTCTGTGATACGTATTCTGTCATGTTTATACTTTCAGCCAACTCATTTCAAAGTGAGTTGTGGTTTCAGTCCCATTAGCACGATTTTATTTATTTTATCATATTTATTGGCCATTCACTGTACCACAGAGTAACTCTGGGCAGCTTACAATACTAAAAGGTAAAGTTACATAAATAAAATACTACAAAAATATAAAATACAAAATATAGTAGCTAAAAGATAGGAAAGGAGTAGAATGGGGGGAGGGGGAAATGGGATCTGATATTAATCTATAAACTACCTCTAACATGAAGCCTTTTCTAGCATTATTTGAATATATTTTGATTATTTTTTTCCAGCCAAACTTTATTATGTTAACATGATTATAAAGCCAAATTCTAAACATGTTCCCTGGCAGGTACCCTGGGTTAATTTACTATAAAATAATTTACCAATTATTTATGCCAGTATTTCCCAACTTTGCCAATTCCTAGGTGTGTGGACTTCAATTCCCACTATTTTAATTAATAGTAAGCTGCCTACAGAATTCTGTTTTAAATTGATCCTGAAAATTGCCATAATTAAGATATGTTGCCATAGACCTGTGGCCCAATAAAAATATCAAATGACAAATGTTTTGAAAAGAATTCAAGTCAAAACTTACATTTATATGTAAATAAGGGACCTTTTACATTTATGGTGGACATGTGATAAAGCAAATAAATATTGGAATAGAATTCATACTCTAAAATAGAAAATTCTTTAAGTGAATATAAAGATAAAACTAGAAACTTTTCTTTTGGGCTTAATGGAAAAAGACTTGGAAAAAACATTGGAACTTTGATGTTATATATGTTGACAGCAGAAGACTACTTCATGCACAAAAATGGAAGAATATTTCGATTCCCACAAAGGGGGAAATGCTGCAAAAGTTGATGGAGTTAGCAGAGATGGTTAAATTGACCGTTTTGATCAAAGAAAATAATATAAGTACTTTTGTTTCTACTTGGAAACTACTTCTGGACTTTGTGCTTGAGGTGGGAAAAAAATGAAACTTTTGATTTTGGGTTTTACTAATTAGATAGATTCATTGTTATAAAAATGGCTAATTTATACTATTATGGAACAGTAAAAAGTTGAGGTTTGAGGTTAATGGCTTTTTCTGCTGCACCGGAGATAGTCAGAAGTCAATGCCTTCTTTCTTTTTTTCTCTCCTTCTCTACACTTCTCTCTTCCCCTTTCCCTCCCTTTTGTTTTTTACTATTTGCTTTTGTATTTTTGTATTTTATATTACAAGCTATTATAAAATTGTTAAAACTTGAAAAAAATGTTACATTTATATATGCCCCACATCTTGATTGTTAAATGTTTTCAATGGTTCAAGAGTTCTGCAAAGCTCAACAACTACTTGGCCATTTATTTTCATTTCCAAAGAACAACTCATGCCAAGTAAATATTCCTTACAAATGTTTTCTGTTTAAATAAGAACAATAGAATGGTGGATAGCCAGCCCGCCCACTGAATTTAAAAGAAATTTTATCCCACAAAAGTACATGCAGAATGCACCAAGCAGTGTACTATAAATGGATCTCTGTACAGAGACTTGGGCTTATGAGGGGTCCCTGTGTTTATTTTCTTGCAGATCTTTCATTACCCTAACTAGGTATAATATCATCAGTACTAGCAGTGTTACCTAGTTAGGGTAATGAAATGTCTGCAAGAAAACAAGCAAGCTCAGAGATTACTAAGGCCTCCTCATTTCAATCCTGAGCTACAAATATTCACCGTTATTGTTCAAGTTTTGTCACATACATGACACATATATGACATGCAGTGAAATGCTTATGCAACTGCAAAATTGAGGAAAGCAAGGTAAATAGACTGTAGGAAGGATAGGGATCAGGATAGGGATAGGGAGCAGTTAGAAAGAAAGTAAATACTCAAATAGAGAGAGAAGGAACAGAGACAAAACACAATGTCTGCTGTTATGACCAGTGTTCATCCAGCGTCACTATCCCAGGTCTCCACGGCTAGTCTCAGCCTTCTTAGTCCTTGGCTGTTTTTTCGAGGCCACTGCCTTTGCCTCAGCATTGATGAAGATCTCCTTCTTGGCCGCTCCTGGTGCTACTGCCTCTGGCGAAACTCAGTGGTCTCCCGAGGCCATCTCCTTGGTTGCCCCAGTTCTCTCACTCCTGCTGCCACCTTGGGATGCCTTGGCAACCCCTCACAGCCTCCGCCTCAGTGATCCCTCAGGGCCTTCACCTCAGTGGTCTCCTGAAGCCTCTGCCTCAGCAGCTCAAGGCCTCCGCTATGCGGCCTGCCCTGGCAGATCACAGCGATCTCCCGAGCTTATCGTTCTGGCACCATCTTCTCTAGCTCTGTCCTTCATTCTCCTCCCGGGCCACGTCTCGGCCAGTCTAGATTGCTGAACAGTTGCTTAGCAGTTGCTTAGGTGTTGCTTAAGAGTTGTTTAAAAGTTACTTAAATTATGATTAAATTTGATTTAAAAAGAAAAAAAACAAAGAAAGGGGGTTGGAGCAGTTGCAATGGCTGTCTATCTCACCAGCGCTACCTTGGGATTTGGTAGTTGGAATTATGCATTACATGAAGCTATAGTTTGTTTTAAGCCTGATTTATTTTAAAAGCCACTATAACTGGGTTCAGGTGCTACATTAAGCTGTATCCCATGCCATCATGCCTGGTTTTATACAAGATGCTGTACTAAAACTAAACATACCATACCATTATTCATTAGCATGATAGTTTAACATTAGCATGAATAATGAACCCAACCAATTCCTTTTTCCAAAAGACATGAGATACATTACAGACATAACCACTTGTGGCAATCACATTTTTTTCCTACGCAGAAATATTAACCAATGTTAAGGCAAGCTTCTTCAACTAGATGTTTTCCAGATATATACTGTATTGGGATTAAAATCCTAAAATTCCCAGACAACGTGACTAGATATGGTTGAGATTCCCAACCCATGTGGAAGATAACAGGTTATTTTATTTTTATCCTGGCTTTATTATTTTTACAAATAACTTCAGGATGGCAAACATATCCTAACATACCTTCATCCTATTTCTGTCAAGAAGGTTGGGCTAAGAGAGAATGACCGACCCCAAATCACCTAGCTGGTTTTTGTGGATACGTCAGAATTTGAACTGAACAGTTTCTTACTTTCTAGTCTGGAGCCTTAACTATTTAACCAAACTGGCTAAGGGAAATCTGTGTAAAAGAAATAAATTCACAGTAATGACTATTGTATCTCCTAAAGAAAAGAATCCTTGCCTTAGACCAACTGATGTAATGTAAACATTCTGATGGTATATTGAACTGTCATCTTATTGTATGAGACATACAAACAATGCAAAGCTGCCTTAGGAAATCATTTTGAACTTGTTTTATAAAGGTAAATAGCAATAGCCCTTAGAATCAGAGGCGGACCAGATACAGCCCACTGAAGCCATTAATTCTGCCCAAACAGGATCATGAGGCTGCCCCACCCACATTGCCCTGTCCACCTAACAGCCCCCACCTGCCTTCTGGAGACCAAAAACGGTCCATGTGGAGGCCCTGTGAGGCCTCCGTGCAGCCCATTTTTGGCCTGCAGAGTGCTTCTAAAAAGTGCCTCCTAAACAACTTAAAAAACAATATGGTAAAAAGAAAAGTCAACCAAAAGAGCAACATACAAACAAAAGCAAATAAAACACCTCCAGGAGCAAAACAAATTAAAGTTTGTGTGTATTGTTTAATGGACTGCTAAATTGACCACATCCACCCAGTCATATGACCACCTAGCCATGCCCATCCAGATGGTCTGGCCCCAACAGTCTGAGGGACTGTGAATTGGCCCCATTTAAAAAGTTTGAGGACCCTGCCTTAGACTTATATATTGCTCCATGATGCTTTAAAGTACTCTTTGAGTGGTTGACAAGATTTGGTATATTTTTCTCAACATCTGGGTCCTCATTTCACTGACTTTGGAAGGATGGAAGGCTGAGCCAACCTTGAGCTGGTCAGTATCCTGGCAGTGAGCAGTTACCTGCAATACTGTATTCTAACCACTGCACCACCATGGCTCTTCATGCTGGTAAATGTTGGTGAATGGCTCAATCTAAATTTTCATAGATACTAAGATTTAATGTTTTGAATTGTTCTAATCTATACAATGCTGGGAAAGGAAAAAATAACTTTATAAGAGAAAATGTCATGGACCCTTTGGAATTTTATTTTGGGAACTCAGTTATAAACAGAGCATATAAACTGCACCAGATAATTCGTGTGATCCAAGCCATGAGAAAGTTTTCCCTTTATAATCTTCTAATACATGTTTTGGATAAGTTGTGTTTCATCAGAGACCGTTATGGCTATGTAACTCTTCTGTGTCGAGGAATCAAAACTCTGATTCAAATTAACTTGCCAAATTAACTTGACATCTGAATCAATTTGGATAATTTCAGATGCTGCTTTGCACATGTAGAAAGATGTTCCCTGAATATTTTTTTTCCAAATTGAAAACTGATACCAAGTCTCTTCCAAATATGTGGGCTGCATCAGCCTTAAACGAATGCTACCACTGGTCACCCTCATACTACAAGGAATGGAATAATTCTTGGAAAATAAATATGCTGGAGGTATGCCCTCTGGAGCATTGTGATGACTCTAGTCTTACAAAAATATCTATAGTAGAAGAACACTTTCTTATGTGACACCCATCATTTGCAACACCATACCACCCAAGGTTAAGTTGGCCAATTTCACTTGCTGCAGGAGTTTTAGAGAACCTGGCATGAGGATCAAGAGAATAGTTGAACCTGTGCTGTGTTGTTGCATGGTTTTCTTGATGGCTATGGTGTGTGTTTTTTTTTTGCTCTGGTTGTTCCTACTGTTTTTTTTTTTTAAATTGTTAGTCTGCCAGAGTTGCATTTAAGCAAGATATTTAGTAAGATGTGTGGAGATACATGTGTCAATTGAAATAAGCAAGTTTCCCTTCTGAAGTCAAAGTGCAACTTTTCAGCTGTGAATCAAGCAGCAACTGTGCCTTTCCCCTCCCTGCACAATCATCAGTGTTATTTGGGGTGTTTTTTTCCCCTCCCTGCCAAAACAATCAAACAAGAATTATGAGGCAAGGCAGTGGCTGCAGGGCCACGTTTTCTGCTTCTCTACTGTCCAACAACATAGCCATCCCATAGTCCCTCTTCTTTATCATTCCCTAACTTTAGGGAACAGCAGGAAACATTTGCATACTGGCCAATCCTGCTTCAGCCGGTCAGGATGGTGACCTCCTCCCCCACACCTTGCCTTAACCACAGTTTGTTGAATAACTCATATCAACTATGCTCAAACGACATGCTAAATCCTAATCACATTTTTGGCTCAGCATGATGCCTGAACATAGCATCATAATTATGTTAACTTTTTAGAGTCAAATGTTTTAAAAGAGAAAATGCAAATGTCAAATCGCAGCTTCTTTATACTTTTCTCCTGGAACACAAGACAAGTAGTTATTTTAAAACTGTAATCACCTATCTCCTTTTTATTTCTATGAAAACCAAAGTAATCTTGTTGCTACTTCTCCAAAATCAATTACTATTGCCTAACCTGTGTTTCCATGTTGCAACATGTCTGAAATATTTGTTACATACAACATCCAAGTGGAGTTCACTACCCTTTAATGCACAAAGGTGTTAACTTTCCTCTCAGGACTTGTGCTCTTTCAGAGTATTGTAACTGGTGACTAAAAACAAAACTGCTTTCTTTAGAAGTAGTTCCCGTTAAACTTTATACCATAAACAACCACATATTGATTTATAGCAGTGTTTTTCAACCTTGGCAAATTTAAGATGTGTGGATCTCAACTCCCAGAATTCCTTAGACAGTATGGCTAGCTGGGGAATTCTGGGAGTTGACATCCACACATCTTAAAGTTTCCAAGGTTGAGAAGCACTGGTTTATAGTATGCTTCTGTGTATTCTTGATTTGTGGAATGACGTTTAAAAGCTTCAAATGGAAGGCTGTGGCACTGAAAATGTGTCTTGTGTGTGTGTTAATTATGTAACATTTGATCTCAGTAAACCATTTAAGAATCTGAGTCTCTTTTCTGCAAAATAAAAATGAACTTGGCTCACAGCACAAAGAACAGTGAAAACTGATATTTATAGCACATTATACATATACTTCCCTTAGAACACTTATAACTTGCCATGATTAATGATAATTAATCACATGTATAGCACTTTTTAATGTACCAAGTTGGTTCTCTATCTGTATTTTTGCCTACATATAACAGCATGCTAAAATTCCAAAGCTATTTTTACAGATGTGTAATACAGTCAAACCACCCAAAGTCACAAGATGACATTTGAACTCTGAATTTGGAAGCCTGAATGCTAGAACACCATCAATTTTACATTTTGCCTGGCTGGCCTATGTGATGCTGTTGAGGTAAATCAATTACAATTGACCAAATGTGTCTCCTCCTGTTTTATCCCTTTAAAACCGGGGAGAATTAGCAGCTATCATTCTACACACGGACATCAGTGGTAGGGGTTGCAAGAGTGAGCCATGTTTGACAATTTCTACTGCAACTAAGCACATATTTTTCTCTTTTTCTTATCGTATCAATGTAAACAATTCTGAATGTCCACTATAATGGTCTTTACAAATGATTGAAGAACAATGTGTGGACTTAAAAGATTCATACAGGGCAATAAGCTGTAAAGCCTAAACCACAACCCTGTTAATTGTAATTTAATCAATAAAACGTTCAAAACATGATTTTGCACAAGGCTTAACCCCAGTTTGAGTTAGGGCTAATGATAGAGAACATGATTTACCTGAAGGAATCTACAAATTCAATCATTAATTATCTCCTGTTTGTTATATCACGAGTTGGAGAAAAAACTCAACTAAAACCATGGAAAACTTCACTCAATGAAGAGAGACCAGAACTGAGCAATTTTTCATCCAAGGTACATACCTGGTTGTAAATCATGGAAGACTTCAGATGTCTATGAGACCACAGGGACAAGTTATAATGTCCACCCTAGTTTTTGCATGGGGCAATGATTTAGGATAGTTTTTTTTTTTTACACTAGTAGGTGTGACAAGTATTTCAGAAGCTTAACGTGTCTTTCTTTCAGCATGAAATAGGATAGCTGCAATTTCTGCTATTAAGGGGGTGGGGGGAAACATGCCTTTGCTTTCTTCTTAGCCATCCTGAGCATAATTCCATATTTAAGAACTTAAAATATGGAATTGTATCTTAAAGGATGGAACTTGTATCAAAGTTCATTTTTTTACAGTAATTATAAAGTCAACTGAAAACGCAGCCACCTTGAAGTCTTAAGTTTAGGCTTTGCCTATCTCTGTGTAGGGGCTAGGAATGCGGTGGCTCACAGACTCTGAAACAGACTGATTTACATAACATCTCCTAGTCTTATGCAACAAGGTGGCATTGCAGCTACTTCTCCAGAGTGCCTCAGAGAAAAAAAGGGGACACAGAATAAATAGGATTGTGAAAAAACAAAAATCCAAAATCATTGATACCATCTCCCCCATCATGTAGTCAGGATCAGAAAATACATTTTCCATACAGCATTTATTTGCTCCTGGGAATCCTAAGTGTTCTCTCTCTGTATATCTTATATTTATATCTCGATTAATTAAGCACTGTAAAACCCATAGGGAATAAGGCATGATACATTGATGTCTAGTGCTTTTAACACATTTATTGGAGATTTGTAGCATGGCTGTTAAATGAATGTTTAAGTGATCCTTTCTTTTACCTTTCCATTTCAAATTATTTCCACCAGACCTCTTATGTTAAATATTTTTTTTAAAAAGTTATACATACACATCTTTTCTTGATGTTTGGCAAAAAAAAAAAACCTACGTTCATTCAGTTGCTGTTAATAAGTGTGCACAAGGCTGGAAACAAAACAGTTTTAGGGGCTGTTTTGACTGGTAAAAATGTTAACAGTATATTCCACCTGGGAAGTATAATTTGAGAGTGAGCTGTGCAGTGATGAAGGTGTTGGCTGAGGACAAGGAAGGCTAGATTTAAGCCTATCTTAAGACATGGATGCTCACTTGTCAGTGTCAGACACTTCTAATAAGCCTTGTTCTTCCAAGAGACAACTAGAAGAAAAGAGCACTGTATATGCCTCCAAAATCTAAGGCAGGATATAAATCAAAGCAGCACGCTGGCTGTCTTATTTATAAGAACCAATGGAGGCCTCAGAGTGAAGCATTGGGACTGTGAAATTCACCTTTCTCTTGAAGTAATTATCTCACACCTCCTTCCACGAGCAATAGTTCTAACTTAAACTTTACTAAAATGGTATGTCTGTAAAAGCAACCTAGTAAAACATGACAAGCCATTGGCTGGATTTACAAAACTCAGGAATAAACACTTGGTTAGTTTGTGACTCCATCTGCTGTGTGTGGATCCAACCAAGAGTGGTTCAGCATATGCTGGGCAAAGCCACACAATTG
>JANHFJ010003794.1:273729-288042 GCA_032468195.1 Cerberus rynchops
ATTTCACTGCATATCGTACCATGTATGACTGTGTATGTGACCAATAAATTTGAAATTGAAAATTGAAATTGAAAAAATTGAAATTGATGGCTATAAGCTTGGTGGAATCCTGCAACTCCCACCTGTTGGCAACAGCAAAAAGTCAGTTTCTGCCATCTACTCACAAAAACCATCTGTCCATCATATGTAAGGATGATTCAAAGATCTCTGTCCAGAAGGATTTCAATGATATGAATCCAAGACCCAGTTGCTGTTTTCAGCTGCAATGTTTCCGCTATCCACAGATAACTTTACCGGAAGTTATCCACAGATAACTTTACCGGAAGTTATCCACAGATAACTTTACCGGAAGTTATCTCCCTCCCAAATGCAACCAATGACGTATCATTCAATTGATTGGGAGTTATTCTTTAAACCATCCTTTTTTTTTAAAAGAATGCTTTTCTCACTGTACCCATTCCTTCTTCTCTTATAATTCTAATCCAGGAAGAACTACACACTGGCCTAATATAAAGCTTTACTAGATATATCTCAATCCCACTGAGAGATTGATGGAAATGCATAAATCTGCTCCCTGGTGAAAGCTCCCTAAAATTATACTGAATAATAATAATATATAATTGCATCACTTCCAGTGATCTGAACCTTTAACTGAGCTGGCTTGGAAAGTGATCAAAATGTAAAACAAGGGAAATTTCCTTATCAAGAATTGTTGTGTAATGCATGTTTTATTTTGTCATACTACAGTGTATTCATGTGCTCAGTTCAACCCCCTTAAAATGGAGAGATTGTCTTCAGAAAAAGATATAGAAGCAACTCCTAGACTGAATGGACCAATTGCGGTGGGGGGCTGGGGAGGGGCGCTGTGAAATGGAACCACATAGATGATGATGTCATTAATTTGCATTATTCATGTAATAATATCATAACCAAATGATTTAAATTAGTGCAGAAATGTGATCTATTGTACACAGAAGTCCATGATAGCAACTCTGAATAAACTAAGTGTTCACTTTATTATTTTTATGATATATTGTAAAAAAAGTAAGATTTTTTAAAAAGGTTTTCAAAATGGTTGGATTCAGGCATCACACTAAGCCATTTGTATAGTGAATAAACCACAAAGACTGTCTTGATAAATTGCACTAATCCATGTTCCTAGAAAAGTATAAGCAACTAATGGATCAAAGGAAGCTATATTACCAAAAGCCTAATCACTAAACCATTAGATTCATTTGTATCGACACAGAGCCCAGCAAATATGCAGTGATCCAAGGCAATGTTTTTCCAATATTTCCTGAAGATTCTGGAGACTGAATTTGGAGCCCAGAGCATCAAAAGCCTATTCTGTAACACACAGTCAAAATCTTTCTACTTTCTTTAGAGCATATAATTATAATCAGTTAAAAACAAAAACCCAAATATCCTAGAAGAAGAAAATGACAAATTATTTTTATACATGCTCCCTGCCAAAAAAGGCTGTACCCATGAAAGTAATCAAGAATTAAATTCAAGTCAAAGAAAACTTTGCTTTTAAATATTCTCTAATTATTCATTCCTCTTTTGCTGAAAACATAATTGATCGCACAAGCAAATTACACCTCTTATTAAAAGAAGAAACTACCTAGACTTCAAGTTATTCAAGATAAATTGCATTTATGTTCACAATTTTAGTAGAAAAGCTTATTTTTCTGTCTTAATGTTCTACTATAATTCAGAACTCACACTCACTCTACACAATCAAGTATTGTCACGAAAAGCACCTCTTAACTTATTTAGCTTTTAATCTGTTTACGTATTAAAGGGATAAATGGGGTCATCAAAGTAACTTGAAACAGAATGAGCAAACAACAGCTGAACTGATTGGGTTTTACTCTACTGTGGAATAGATTATATTCTAAATAACATTTCACTATTATTTCTGGCATTTACAGCACCCTGGAAAAATATAAGGCCTGGACTGACTTTATGGATCGCATTGTACGTAATGTGACTTATTAGGTTTTGGCTAAACATGATGGATGTTACATTCAAGTATGCAGAGAATATAAAGCAAAATAATGTCACAGTAGGCTTCTAAACACAGACACACAGGCACAGGGAGGGGGGGAGACAAACATGCACATTTTGTGTCCTAAACAGAAAAAAAACAAACCCTACTTCAGGTACATGCTGACTGGGCATACAATATCTCATACACAAAATGTACGAAGTTGCAGCTAAAATAAGGGTCATCCTGTGTGGAACTTTTCCTGAGCTGCTTTATTATAGAGATACCCCTCTTGCCAAGACTGAAGCTTGATATACAGTAGGACTTTTCAGAAATGAAGCAGTTGGAGAACGATTTGTTTTCTTCATACAAGACAACTATTCTGACAGATAGTAACAATTTCAACTAGGATCAGGACACCCACATTTCCTTTAAAAAAAAAAAAGTTGTGAAGAATATAGGTCTATCGTGCCTGCACTCCAAAAATCTGGAAGACCAGTAGATAGCCATAACATTATACTTTGATACTTCGATAGATAGTATTTTTGATACTGGTTGTCTGAATTTCTGCAGCTAAAATATGGTAACCAGGAAGACCAAAGCCGATTGCAGGTTATTTATGAACTGTAATGCATGTTTTTCAGCTGAAAGCAGAACTATTGAATTGAATCAAAAATAGCAGAATAGGGCAGCAAAGAGGACATGATGCACAATCTATGTTTATTCTCATGTGCGTCACACTGAGCTCAGCGGAATTGAGTCCCTAAAACCTGTATAAAGTCCTGCAACCTTAAAGACTATTATTATGTCTTCTAAACAGAAATTAAATGTGACATATGTGGATCAAGTATTGCATCATGAAACAATTTTAATTGACCTTGCTTTAACAACAGCTGAATCTACAAAAACTAAACAGGAAAAATTTTCATTTAATTTTATATGGATTGCTCATGATAAGGGGGCTCATCCTCAAAGGACTGCTGTGAGTTGTGAGAATAAAGAAAGGCATCTTAGATCTTATATAAAATCATCTAATTGAAAGAGGAAAAATGTCTGTGATGAAAGAGCAAGAAAATAGATCTTACAGATTTTGTTGAACAGTAGAATTATCAGAACAGACTTTTGGTGCTAACACCCAAAATCTCTTTCAGGAAAGACCCCCTAAACATTTATTAATGAAAACTAGGAAATTACAAGGCATTATAAACAAACTTTCTAAAAAGTAGAAACAATAACATTCACATGTTGTAATGAAGAATAAAACAGTTATTAAAAATCATATACAAATTCAAAATGAGAACAGTATGTTATCCCAATGATAATTACCATAAATGTAGTTTCTTTATTGTGTTAACCACACAATTATCCTACATGCTTTTGTCCTCTTTTGCTTGATGAGGATGAGATACGTAATAAAAAATGAATCTCAAGTCTTTATGAATACCTCTTCTCCAGAAATACATACCAATAGATGTCATTTAGAAGACCACAATTAGAACTGGCAATTCAGTTAAGTGAAGTGGCCACTAAGTGAAACAGCAACTGTGCTTATGATCTTATTTCAACTTTCCTTTGCTTTATGACCTTTTCTATGAAGTTCATAAATGTGAGGATTGATCACAAAATAATTTTTCATCATCACGATAACTACAAATGGTCACCAAATGAGGCAGTTGTTAAATGAGGACTATCTGTATACGTAATTATTTTTCTCTCCATATTTATTGTTATGCTTGGAAAAATACTATCATCTTCCAGTCAAAGAGAAGACAGAAGAGTTATTACTGTGAATTTTATTAATTCACAATAATTTGGACAATAATGTGTACATGTCTAATCAGTGGTGGAATTCAATTTTTTTTACTACCGGTTCTATGGGCGTGGCTTGGTGAGCATGGCTGGGTGGTCATGTGACTAGGTGGGTAGTTTCTGTAAGCAGGGCAATAAAGATTAGGCTAGAAACAAAACCAGAATGTTTTTCCCTCCTTTTTTATAGGATTAACCCTGTAAAATGGAAAAAAACAATTCTCTGAACTGCTTAGAAAATTTACTACCAGTTCCAGCGAACCTACTAGAACCTGCTGAATTTTACCTTTGCGTCTAATCAACCTATGTGGTTTACAATTCCAATAACGAAACAAACATTATAATACTAAAATAGACCTGAATGAAGAAAGAAGAAAGGAATCAGATATATGCTTACTGTTTCTGTGTTGCTGCGTTGCTTAGTGGGAATAGTGGGTTGTTGTTTTGTTATTATGGATAGTTCCACATGTTACCATCAAAAAGGAAGGTCTCCCAGAAGTATAAAATGATTTATCTGTAGCACTGCATCCATGTCCAGGCTACATTAAACTAGAATCCAGGTATGCCTTGACCATTACATTCACTGGAAAAATTATTGTCTTCAGAAAAAAATAACACATTGTCTTCAAATTCTATAGAATTCTTTTTTTTAAAAAAGCAAAATTTCTTGTTTCTGAAGGATATTTACATAAGAATCCAAAAGAATTACCTACATACAGTATATTTCCTTACAGTAAGTTAGTGCCAAAATTTCATCTACAGAGGGAGTTCATGTACACACTGAATCAAATGGACATTGTTACAGTATCTGTCTGTCTGTTTACCTGCCCGCCTGTCTGTCTGTCTCTATTGTCTAGCTAGCTAGCTTGATAAGTTATTGTTATTGTTCCAAACATTTGTTCAGCTTGCTTGTCTTTGCCTCCTTCTTTTGTCCAGAACTCACTGTAGTTCACATAGTGAAGTTATCAGTGCATGATATGACAAGGGCAGTGGTGGTATTCAGCATGGTCACAACCGTCTAGCGAACTGGTAGTGGTGAAGAGCATTTGGCCCTGCCCACCCACTCCTGCCCTTTCCTGCCCTATATCCCCTTCTTTTTTTGTGTTTCCTTAGCTGAATCACATGGAACAGCAGTTTTCCACGCCTCCGCAGCCTTCCTACTCACCCGGGTTGCCTCTGGTTAAGTGCAAAACTTGCATTTTAGAAGCTGCATGGCAGCGCGGATGGCCTGCATGCAAAGCGCGCACACACCAAACCAGTAGTAAAACCAGTTGCATCCCACTACTGGACAAGGGGCTTGTTTTTCAGTCAGTTTGTCACAGAGCCTGATGCTGTTTGGGAGTGAGAGGAAGTGACTGGTCCAGAATCCCCCAACTGTGCATAAGGGGGGGGGGGATCAGACCCTGGGATTCCCTCTTCTAGTCTACCTTTATGCCACCTTGACTCTCTGAATGCAATGTTAAGTGTCTTTTTTTTTAATCAGTGAGTTTTCAGATAGTTGCATGCAAAATTGTATGCTCTGTTCCTGAATAGTTCACGGTTCTGTAAAATGTCTTGTTTTCCTCAGGAACATGCAGTTTTGCATATCTCCAAGAGAAAAGCCTGCTATTCATTTTTCACCAAATCATAACACAAAGGGAAATATTTGAGGAATCTAGGTCTTTTTTCTTTTCAGACAATGGGTGATTGTGAATTTGGAGTACACATTCAGAAGACAACAGAAAGCTTTCTATGACTTGAATGGATTGCCCACTCAAAGAATGTCATAGACATTTATGTTCTCACCATCAAACCTCAGGTCCCAAACATGGCATCCTTGAGGTCTTTCAAGCTCCCTGCATTCATTATTTATTTTGTTTTAATTTTTTTAAAAGAATAACCTTTTTTGAGGTGTGCAATTTTGAATTCTACGAAGGTGGAATATACATCAAATGAATGAATGTTGTGAAGCAAATCACCAGTCTTCAGTACAACCTCTATTTCTTGAGATATCTGGGACACAAAACCCAGAAGAATTTTTAAGCAAAATATGTTGCCATAGTGCTGCTATTTCATACATGGTCCAGCTATTTTTTTCCCTTTAACAAGTTCTAGATCTGTATATATTTTTAATATTCATCTCTGTGTTCCCAGCCATTCAACGGATGATTATTTTGTTTCCTTGGTGTAATATAAGCATGCAATTATTTTTGTTTCCCTAACTAGAGATTTTCCATAGTTTAATGAATTATACAGAATTCAAAGTGATATAGTCAAAATCCTTTCCAATTATATTAACAGCTTTCATAATGTATCAGTGGAATGTATTAATATTTCTGGTAGTTATTCTGGAACTACTGGTGCATATGTTATGTCGTGTAGCTATTCCAACTTCAAATAGCAAACTTTATACCCAAATGGATGTATTATATGAACATAGCATTAAATATTATTGAATTTAAGATAACAGTTTGCTCATTAAGATTACTCATATGATTTGTATAAATTTCATAATATTTCTTTTCATGAAAATCCCAAGGCTGGAATATTTACTCAGGTTTCATCCTTGGTAGATTTTTCACTGACATCATCATTCAGCAAATAAGATGATTAAACAAAAAGTGGTCTTTTTATTAAGAACACCATATGGAAATCTTCTTACAGAAATTTAGATACCAAGTGCTCCATGGCTGAGTAAAAATTTGGTTGTTTTGGTTTTCATAACAGGAAACAGGTTAAGAAATATTGTAATTAGGTTCAGGATGCTGGGGAATGAGAAAATGACTTCAGACAGTTAAGGATCTACAGCATAACCACAATCGGAATCATAGTTCGGTATTTGCTTAGGTCTGGCTGTACTTTCCCATATTGTGTGAACCCAGGATAATTATTACTCTCAGCTTGGAAAGTGAGCTGACTGACAAGAATATTTGCAAGGTCAAGTCACTTTTGAACGTCTCTGCAGTTCTAATCTGTTTTATCTCCTCCAAGCAAATGGAAAATTACATTTAAGCACAGAGAATCTAGGAGCTTTGTAACTTCACCTGTCTTGCAAAAAAGGATTCTGTGATGTCAGAGGAAAAGGGAAAGGTGTGTTGCTGATTTTAAAACAAAAAATATTTATATTTAGTTTGTATTAATTTCATGATACCAAAATAATGCTTAGACTCATCCAATGCAGTGTAGAGCCTCACATCTTTAATATCTTTAGAGATATTAAATGTTCAAGCTAACTTTAGAAAAGGTTGAGGAATCATTGCTGATGCATGCTGGATAATTGAGAAAGCCAAACAGCATGAACAGGAGTCACTACATTAATTATAGAAAGGCCTTGGGTTGTGTGAATATATCAAGCTGTGGAACATGCTCAGAAAAAAAATGAGAATTCCAAAAATATCTCATTGTCCTCTTGAGAAACTTATACACAGGTATATACATTGTAGGATAGATACAACATCATGAACCAGAATGGCTCCGTGATGTCAAAGGAGTGTGACAAGACTGTATACTTTCCCTGCATGCTTTAAAAACTGGATGAAGAAACATGAATAACTCACAATAACATTAATGACGCTGCTTTGATAGCTGAAAATGGAAATGATTTGCAAACTCTAGTTCAGTGGTGGAATCCAACCAATTTTGTTACCAGTTCGGTGCTCTGCATGTGTGCACACCAACTGTGCTGCTGCACGGCTTCTTAACTGCTTGTTTTTACTTACTGGAGGCAGCCTGGGTGATTGAGAAGGCTGCGGAGGCACACAGAACAGCTGTGTGATTCAGGTAAGTAAAAAAGAAAAAAAAATGAAGGGAATATAAGACAGTAAAGAGCAGTGGCAGGTGGGATGGCCCAAACATCATCAGGGGTGGGTGGGTGGCGTCAAATGTCATCGCTGCTACTGGATTGGCCAAACTGATGCAACCAGGCTGTATTTCATCACTGCTCTAGTTATGAAGGTTAAGAAACAAAGTGAAAAAATGGGGCTAAAATTAAATATAAAGAAGGCCAAACTAATGACGACAAGTAGAAGTAAAAGTCGTAGAACTGGCAATTGAGATATTAAAATTATGGATAGCTTCCACCTTTTAGGACCAAGCATTAACAGTAAAGAACGAACAGTCAAGAAAAACACTTCAGGCTAGCATTTGGCACAGCAGCTGTGAAAGCCTTGGAAAAGATACTAAAATGCTGTGAAGCTTCTATGCAACAAAGATCCACATTATATAAGTCATGGTATTATTGCTTATGACACTCTATGGAAGTGAATGTTGGGAAAAGGATAGGAATAGTATTGATGAACTTGCCTAATTAAAATAGCTATATGAGATCACATTTCCATTGTAAATGAAAATATACAAAAAGGAGGACACATTACTTCAACTTCAATCAATTACCACCTAAATGCAAAATATTTTAAATTAAAAAATTCTGAGCTAAGTAATTAAGTACAGTCCTGAACCGAGTTTGTTATTTTATAATAACATAACAAACTAACCAAGTATTCTTCCTTCACAATGGTTTTATCGTTGTGTGATTCCATTGGTCACTGTAAAAGAAAAGCAAATAGCATCTTCAGATAATTTTTAATGCTTTCTGATGTCCTCATTTAGCAATGGCCTTATTTAGTGACCATTTGCAATTATGTTTGGGATGAAAAATTAACAGTTCTCGCATTTACCCTTTGCAGGTCTGTAGAACAAAGGAAAATCGAAGTAAGATTATAAACACAATCATGGTTTCACTTAGTGATTGCTTTGCTTAACAACCAAGTTGTCAGTTTGAATTGCGGTTATGCTATTAATGTGATATCTAATTTTGTCTTTATGGTGGATATTTAAGTGTATTTCAAATAATAATAATAATCTGTGTAATTCATCAGCAGCAATCCAAATCTAGTATCATTTCTACTCCCAAGCAAAGTAATTATACTTGCTGTATCGGGAGAATAACACTGACTGCTTTTAGCATTCTTTGCATTATATTTGTTGGCACATCTGTTTCACTGCTTTATATTGCCACTCATACATATAGTGTAAGAAAACCAAAGTTAACATATTACAAAAGAGAGAGAAATTAGGGGGAAATAGAATCATTTTGAATCGGATTTAATTAGACAATCAAAATATGTTATCCCTTCTGAAAATTGCTCAATAATGGATTCTTTCTTTCATTAAATCCGGGATTTAACTGTCAAGTGAAGAAGATCAACACAACTTACTTATAAGCCAACTATTTTACTATGACGAGTGTTAAATAAAACAATATTCCTTCCAGAATATCCAATAATAAACTTAACTTTCCTTCACAAGAGTTAACTGAACTATATGAGTGTGTGTGTGTACATTAGACATTCTTTTTCATGTAACTTTCAGAAGCAATCATATCTGCAGCAGAAACTGTTGGAGCACCTTTCTCCTAGGCTTAAAAAAACCCCTTAAATAAATATTTTAGGATTAACATTTTTTTTCCCAAACTCTAGATCAAGGTTAGTCAACTTCTGCTATCCCAGGGATCTTATAACGACTGGAACAGTTTGTTCTGATATATTTTATATGCAAAGGTTGATGTTATGTGCCTGCAAGGACTTCACCTGAAATGAACACATGAAATTATCAATTAGTAAATGAAATTGAAAGGAGTATTGGAAAAATACTCCTAGGGCACCCATACTTTGTTTATATTTTATAATGGCAAGAATGTACCAGTCCCTTGCAAGAGACCCATGTGTTTTTCAGGATTTTACCTTCCTTGCTGATGAAGAAAAGTATTATTCGATTGTTCTCTTTATTATGTTACTATTAATATTCTAAAACTTTTGTTCTTGCTTGCTATTCTGTTTTGAGAATTACTGTGAATGTAAAAATGAATTATACGTTTTCAAAATCTAGTGGAATGGTTTTTTTTTTTAATCTATAGAAGTCAGTCTTGTAAATCTCTACAGGGTACCACTATTTGGTTCTGTTCTATTTTGTTTTTGTTTTTGCCTAGCAAGCCACAATAATGGCAGAAATATGAGATTAGAGAACCTTATTGTGGTGGCACAGTAGTTAGAATGCAGTATTGCAGGTGAACTCTGCCCACAGCCTGGAGTTCGATCCTGACTGGCTGAAGGTTGACTCAGCCTTCCATCCTTCTGATGTCAGCAAATGATGACTCAGATTATTGGGGAAAGTATGCTAACTCTGTAAAACACCCAGAAAGTACTGTAAAATACTGTGAAGCGATATATAAGCCAAAGAGCTATTGCTTTTATTTAGAGTTTTTATATTTTTCCTTGTTTTTCCTTGACAATTCAAATTATTCATTATTTATCATTGTTTTAATTAATCTAACTCAAAACTTCCAACCCTTTTTAATTTTTAAAACCCAAACAACATTATCAGAACTTCTATTGCTAGTAAGTGTAACACAAGAATAAATGATTTAATGAGGTGGTGAGCTCCTCTTAATTCTTAACTCCATGAACAGAAACAGGAACAACCCCTAGCCAAGCAAGCTCTAATACAGATGTCTGCTGTGAATGAGGTTTGGCTATGTGTTCTAACAATCTCATTGTAGTACAATGAATTTATGATTTTTTATAATAATATTGAGAATATCTCTGCTCCTTCACCAACAGATGGTCTGGAAAAATGCCTGCATTGTGTCTTAAGCAAATCTCTTTATTCCATGAACTGCCAAGATGTGGCCTATCCAAAAGAGGTGAGTTGAACTTATTAAGGGAAAAGTCGGTTTTCACCATGGATGGATGCTTCTATCAATTTGTTTTGCTCAATTTCCCATTTTGTCCACTGTAAGTTTACTTTGGCTTACTTCCATTCCATATCACTTTAAGAAGTAAATCTAAAGAAAAAAAGGAAAGAAAGAGAATAAAAACAAGACCAAACAACTCTGTGAAAGTTTGCATCTTGTTCCATACAATTGTTCTTATTACACATCTTTTTATACATCTTTCCTTTAGTGTAAAGTTTTGAAAACAGTTTGTTTAAAGTACATTTTTATTGTTCATTTATTTCTCATTTTTATACACTTCTGCAAACTAAAGGAATAATAGTTTTATTAATATCTGCATATAGACATACTTATTATAACATTTGTGGGTTTGGCTAACAGCATACTAGTGGGCTTAATGTGCAAGTAATGCAAGATGGCCAATTCACGTTGGACTAGTATTAGCTGTGCAGAAAGTCACATTCAAAGAGGAACCATGGCACTTGTGGGGGTCATTTTTTAAAGAAAAACTTTTGAAAACATGAAAAGGTTGCATTCTGAAAAGAAAACAGGTCAATCCAAAAAATATTTGAGTACTTTAAGATAGACCATAACGCTTATATTCATACCATCTTAAGTTATTTTCACGGTCATTATCTTTGAATCAATTGTTTTCCAGTGGCTTGCTCACAATTGTCATTGATTGCCTCTTGGGCGGTTTTCCTCTGATTGCCACCATTTTTCAGAGTTGAATAACGAGATAGCTCCAAAAGCCATATGGAAGCTTTAGAAGATGCATGCAGCTTGCTCACCCATAAAATGTAAGTCAGATGATTAAAACAGGTTCATTTGTATTAACATTTAGATCTAATGAATTGCATCTCCATTTCAACCCTTGGCAGCTTCTGGAGACAAGTGTTCTTTTTGCAGGCAAAACTGGATCTTAATAAAACAGCCCTTCTCAAATGAAGCTCTGCCAGTACTGGGATCTGGCATTACAGTTCTAAGAAATCCCATCCATTTTTGTTCCCCCCCCCCCCATCACTGACAAATTCAGGGAACTGTAATCCCAACCATACCTAGAAGCCACAGATGGGGAAAAGCTGCGTTAAGTATACCTGGATATTATATATTACAAGATAGCATGGAAAGTCTCTGGCTGGTCTGTAGAGCAAGATGGAGGTTTACAACCATAGATTTCAGGAAGTGACAAGGATAATTATCTAGGACAACATCTTACAAAAAAATTTTCAGTTGAAACTAAATCAGGTACTGGTAATATAATTGAACCAGAATATATTCATTAAAAAGACATGCACTCTTGATTGAAAAGTCATCAATAAGCTGCAGTTGCAAGACAGCTGCTTCAATATTTGACTACCTTTACAAATAAGTCAGCCTTTGGCTTTTTTCTGGATAAATCCAATTTATTCTGTGGTCTTGGTCTCCAATTAAAAATAAACATGGACACAGCCAAATTAAAAAAAACACATTCTACAGATAATTTTTTTAATGAAGTTCTTTGGTTGCCTACAGACAATCATTTATACTTTAGCAACTATCAATAGACTAAGGTCAACTAGAATATGCTTGCTCATCTTCTTATTAGTGTAAATTTAATCATGATGAACAGTGTCATGATGACTATATATAGCTGTTGTAAAAAGCTATAGATCAGGGCTATCAAACTCGCAGCCCATGGGACAGATGTATCACATGCTGGCCCTACCTTCACCCAGTTTAGTGAAGGGGAAAAAAGTCCTGATATGTCACGTAATGCTGTCATGACGCTGCGAGTTTGACACCCCTGCTATAGATAGTACCAGCTGAAGTGCATTTGGCAACCCTTTGCCACATTGACTTATAATGCTACCTGTCACCAATGTGAAGATTTTCATTTTTAGAATGATTTGGAAGAAGTAGTATTGGTGTTCCTTAAGTTTTGGCACCCTAGGCCAGTAATTACTCTACCTTAGCCTAATATCAGCCCTGGACATAGGATTTGTTAATAACTGATAATTTTATCCAATGAGATTCCATATGGATCAAATTTTTGTTATGCCTCTACACCAAAGATTAGCAAACTTCCTAAAAAATAATACACCTTGATACTCTTAAAAGGTCTTGAAGACATGGTTTTGTGAGACGGCTTAGTGACACACACACACCTGAGCGGTATGAAGGTCATCAAGTAGTTTCTCTAATTGTTGTTGCCAGGAGGCTGGATTTTATATTTATATTTCATTAGGTTTTGTTCTTAATTAATAAATAAACCTGATGCCCTTTAGATATTATGGACTACCACCACTCCTCAGTTAGTGACTACTTTAGTTAGTGACTATTCACAAGCACAACTGTAATAAATGGTAATAAAAAAATCATTTTCCTCAAAAAGGAAGAAAATTTACAGCCCTATTTCATGTGCCTGACAACAAAACCCTTTAGTGTGAAACTCATTAAGGTCTAGTCAGTTTCAGGTAGCAGAATGAACAGTGGAAAGGTTATAATCCACTAATTAAGGTCACAGAGCTAAGCTTGTTAACTTGCAATTAGCGCATTTTGGGAAGGTGCTGTGGTGCAGAGAAAAGCTACTTATGAAGAGATTGTTTAAGCAAAGGGCAAAAAAATGGGGAGGGGGAGAAATGGGTCAGCCACAGCACACAGTATGAAATAACTTTATGGGAATAAGACAGCAGCTAGTGATTTCTCTCTCTCCCCCTGCCATCATGTGTCACTTAGTAGTGACCATGTCACTTAATGACCAAATCATTGGAACGATGCACAGTCACTGAATGAGGAAAGGATGTATAACTTCCATGAACTCTAGGTAAATGAGGCCCTGATCCCCAGATTAGATTAGAAACATAATCCCAACATATAGTGAGACATAACGGAATCCAAAATACTTGTTCTAATTTGCTTATTGAGTTTAAACAGTAGTGATTAGATGATTAGAGGAGAGAATGGGATGACATTGGTCATGGAACACGTCTCATTTCTGTTCTGATGAGGGAAAAAACTGATGAAACTGGTACTGCTCAAGGTGTGATCCACAGAGAATTTTCTTGTTTAAAATGCTATGCAAACTATACTTAGTAGAAACTTTATAGAAGAAGCTTTCTTATAAAGTCAAGTTCATTTACAATCATAATCTAATTCCATAACAAAATGTAATTTATATGTGCTGGGCTTCTGTACAGAATTAGACCTGTTAAGTCCTTAGAATACATCTGTTTGACAATGCCAGTTATTTCTTTGTGGAAAATGCCAACATGGCCAACAATTCAGTACAACTCTGGCTTGTTTAAATCTAATTCATAAATTATTGTTGAAACCATGTTTTGGACTTTGGATTTCTGCTACCTGCACCATTCATCATAAATTTAAGTGCAAATATGAAGTGATTTCTTTAAAATAAATCAGTGTAATAACCACTCAAGAAATGCCTATTTTTGTATGCTTAACAAAAAGATATATTCATTGAATACACCTTTATAGTTGACTTGCATTTCTTCAACTTCCTCCCAAACTATTCCTGCACTAGCTGCCACTGTGGAGAAAATGGTAAACTTCATGGCTATGAAAAATTCTGAATAGGCTAATGATAAAACATCATGATTTACCGGTATCTTCAGTATTTCAGATTAAGAATAAATAATATTCATGTATACTAGTCAACGTAATATGCATGTATACTCTATACTAGAAGATTGTATCTGGACATGAGTAGCATTATATATTTTTATTAACATGATAGATAGATAGATAGATAGATAGATAGATAGATAGATAGATGGATGGATGGATGGATGGATGGATGGATGGATGG
>JANHFJ010003795.1:73602-84139 GCA_032468195.1 Cerberus rynchops
TTCATAAGCATGGATTTTCTCATTAGTGGTCTAGGCACAGAGAGTAGATTCCAACCTCAAACTAGAAAAAGGAAGCCTTGTGTCAGAAAGTGTTAAACCTGAATATTAAGCTTTCGATGCCAATCATATCATCACTGAGGCTATGTACCACTACATAAAAATATAAATTTTAAATCCCATTAAAAATCAAATCAGAAATAACATACCTGGAATTCTGAAATGATTAAATTTGCTTATTTTTAATAGCAAATGTCAATAAAATGTAAACAGGTAGACACAGATCTTTCTTTTTCATTCATTTTTCCTCCTAATTATTTAGATTTTAAACAAACCACTACACAACACCACCAGCCCCGTTATATTTTGTCTTGCTGTCTAAAATTGGAAGAAAGTTCAATTTCACCATAAGTGTAATTATCAGCCTATGAGTCTTTGTGATTTGCATATAATAAAAGTCAATTAGCCACAGGAAGTGACTAGATAACCTTCCCTAAAGTTGAACAGGCTAAGCAGGGTCAGACTTATTTAGTACTTGAATGGGAGACCATTAGAAAATCCCAGGGTTGCAAAATACATTGGAAAGATTTGTTTGTCTGTTTTTTAAAAAGAACAAACAGAAAAAAGAAATAGCAAGTATTTTTGTGATATCAGGAAAAGTAACACAAAAGTGACCATGAAGTCTTCTGGAATTAAGATCATTTTAAGAGAGACTTTACTAAATGCTATTACAGTCTATCCAATAATTTAGCGAAGTGCACACATAACGTACAGAATATTAGCTTAATATTTGATGATGAGGAGAAGGAGAAGGAGAAGAAACACTTCATACATGTTATTTTTTCCATCAGGATCTATAAACATATTTCCTCATTATAGAAATAAAATCAGAAAAACAAAAACAAGTGGGAACCTGTTCGCACTGGCACGAAGCAGAAGGCACCAGCCTGAAGATGGTGAGTGGGACCTCGCCGAAACATTGCGAAGATACTCTCAGACTTACACGGGAAAAGACCCAAACACTCCTGGATCTGCACACACACAAACACACTCTGAAGGTTTGAACCTTAAAATCTCTTTTTCCTGCCTTAATGAACAGAGTACATTGTTGCTCAAGGAAAAGTTTATTTTATTTATTTGTTTATTGAATTTATATATCTGCCCATCTCACTTGCATGTAACTCTGGGCAGTATACACAATTAAAATCAAAATTAGCCATGCATATAATGAGCCATTAAAAATCAATAAAAACAGTTAAAAACTATGATAACAAAGAGAGAGAGCACAGTCCTCACACTAACCATTTAACAGGAGTCCCACTTTCATGGGATTCCCAGGCCCAATGTCACAAACATGTCAGGCAGTTGACAGCAGGATGTTTTCCTTTAACAACTGACAATCTGTTAAGTTTTATAAATGCAAATGAGATGTTTTCTTTCATGTTCAAATTGGGGTGGAGATAAAGAAAAAAAATTCATGAGTTTGGTTGCTGATTTAATTAAGAGAAACTTGAAGTTCATTATTTGTATGCCTTCACAGTTTAGAGTAATTTCTACTGTGTATGATAGCCCTATGGTTTATTATCCACAAGCCCTTGCATTACTTTGATTTTCATGGCAACTCTTGCTTACATAGCTGTGCATATTTCTGTTGAATAGAGAGAAACCCAATATGAATTCTCTAAAAAAAAAATTAGGCTCTAAAAATTTATATCTAATTCATAGCTGACCTTCTTTGGGCTTCACTTGATTCAGGTTAAGGTGGATTGTATTTTCTAGTAGACGTGATTTCTTGTTCATGGCTTCCTTACAAAGTAAGTTTGATTTATTTGATCCTGGCCCTCAGTCGGCTTTATTGCTGTCCTTTGATCTTTGATCAGAGCATTAAAAATGACCCAGGCCTGCTAGATTACTAATTTTCACTGTTCTCAGGTCTTTAATGTCAAGGCTCATTTAGAATTCTCATTGTATTTTATTTGCATATTGTTTTGCCTTCCAATTCTCACCATGTCATTTCCTCCATTTTCTAAAGAAGAAATGGATGTAGGGGAAAAAAATGATAGGTCCCAAGTTTGGGATCTTAAATCGTGAGCTGAAGATGAGCAAATTGCCAAAGAGTGAGACTTGCTTATGTTTATTATTGGCCTTCCAGTGTTTACTACACAGTGAGTAAAAAAGGCATGTTGCAGATCTTTAAAGAGAGGCTGGAACAATTTGAAATTAAGTGGTTCAGGGCAGAAAAGACTTAAAGCACCCGATTCCAAGGTTGGCTACTTCTCTTTATCAGCATAAGCAATTTAAAACTATTCCTGTTATAAGTAGACTATTGGTGTAGTCCCCAGTGTCTGATCTGTAAAAGTTATTTTGATGTTATTGGTGTTCAATGGAATAAGTGCCAGATTTTTCATGCTAGTTGCTGTGCTTCTGACTGAAGAAAATGTTTCTTAAGTATTTAATCCATAAAGTATTCTCATAGAAACAAATAGAGAATAAACATTCCATCTGAATATTATGCTAGTGTCATTTGAGTAAATAACTATATTTAGAAAATCTATTATAGCATCTTCGGTATAATAAAAATCATTCTATTTTATACTTTGACACCTACTGTTTAGCTGGATTAGGAAAAGGCTAGATGGAGAGTGTGGGAGAGCGGAGGTAGGCTGATGTACCCTGGATAATTACAAAACCCAAAAATACCAAAAAGAAGCCAAGATCTGCTTCATTGGTTATAGGAATGCCTGGGGTTCTGCCAATCACATCAAGCTGTGGATTGTGCTCAGAAAGTGAGAATCCCAGAACATCTCATTGTTTTCACGAGAAACTTCATGCAGGCCAAGTGGCCACAGTACAGATAGAATATGGAGAGTTTTAAAATTGGAGGAAGAAACATCAATAATCTGTGGTATGTTAATGGCACTATCTGCTAGCCAAAATGCAAAGAATCTGAAAGCTCTAGTAATAAAGTGAATGAGCACAGTTGTTAGGAATGTAAAACTAACAATTGTTGGGTAGACAATATATAAACCAGGTTTGTTACTTTAAGGTTTATTACTTTACCTTTAAGTGTATTATAGCTTTAAGGAAAATGTGATTAGCTGCTGATTCCTCAAGTGGCAATAAGAAGAAGCCAGAATCACTTCTGAGTGTGGGTTACTGGATGTGGGTTATTAGAGTGCGGATTGCTGATTGTGGATTACTGAATGCAGGATGTTCATCACTGAAGAAGAACCTTGTGTTAACCAGCTTGTATACTGTGAGTGTACAGATTGCATCAAACTGTATATTTGTTAATGGACTTTGAGATCCTGAACTGAACTGTTTGAAGACTGACTGACTTGATGTGTATGACTTCGGACTGACTGATGGACATTGCTAAATCTCTATTCCATTAAAGTAAAAACCTATTTTACTACTCAGTGCAACTGTATAGTGTTTTGTGTGTTATACCACACCACTCTCACAACATTCTGCTGTGTACTCATTCTCCACACGGAGGACCATCCTTAACATAGAGCACTGTTACCTTACCACCAAGGTGATCCCTATTTTTCTACTTGCATTTTTTACATGCTTTCGAACTGCTAGATTGGCAGAAACTGGGGCAAGTAACAAGAGCTCTCTCTGTTATGCGGCACTAGGGTTTCGAACCACCAAACTGCCGACCTTTCTGATCGACAAGCTCAGTGTCTTAGCCACTGAGCCATAGTGTCCCAGGGATGACATAGTAAGATCCAATTAAGGTAAGTTCTTTATTTTCTTCTAGATAGAATCTTGACATATTAAAATTGTAATCTGACCTAACAATTATACTCTGGGAGATTCTAGGATGTGGCTACCCTCAATTTGTTCCTCCATTCACCAAGTCATTTGAGGACTGTGCTGTCTCTCATCTTGGGCTCTGCTCTGAATATGCTGCTTCCTCCCTGAGCAACTGTAGTATTACTGCCAAATATAATCCCACCAACTGCACATTTTATTACATCAATACTGTTGAAAGGGAAGCCTTATATTAATGGGTTGGAAAAGAGTGAATTTACACAAATAGGGAAATTGCTTCTCCCCTTCAGTCTGGGTGAATTTGGCAGAATTATATTTTTTCAATCAACTCCAGGAAGTTTACAGTCATTTGTTGTACTGTATTTACACACACATATATACACACTAATGGATGGAATAAAATAAGGCAAAAGATGAGTCAAATGAAAGAACATGGTCATGATTATTGCAGTAAGTCAACCACAAAGCTGTTTTAAAACTTCTTTATTGAAAATACCAAATTGCAGCTAAATAGTATTAATACATCGAAAAGTTTAAAACTTGTAATTCACAACACCTTTTGTGTCATTTGAAAGGGATTGTGACAACAGATTACATTGAAAAACTTAGAAAAATATTGAGAATTTGTCATATAGGAAATTATTATCAAAACGGGGAAAAAAATATTAGGCTGGAATAGAAAACAGTGAACAACATGAATACACCTTTATTATGGCAATTAGTGGAAAATAACAGATACAATGGGGTAAAAAATATTTCTGAGCTAGTTCATGTTTTCTAAACAAGACCAAAGAAGCAGAAAACATTATGCAGATACTAATTATTAATAATTAACCGTGTCAAATAGTTTGCCCCAATGCTGAACACAAGTCAATTTTCAGCTTTAAAATGCTGGTTCCCAAAACAATATAATAACACATTTTCTTTAGATCCCTCTGGAATAATAGAAGTGCTGCAACTCTCAATTAATTTTGCTGTCGGTTCAGGAGATGCACAATGCAGATGGCAATGTGTGCCACTTGAATAAAGAATGGAGACAGAACCTTGGTTTTTCCAGATGGGACCAATATGATCAGTCCACAAGATGTCACTCTTTCTCCAGAGAAATAGAAGATCTTCTGCGTTTATAAAATTATGCTGTGAAATACTTGACCAACACTTGTGCGCGTTATTCATAATGTTCTGGTTCTGACTCCAAATGTGTGTGCCTTGCCTCTAGGTTACAGTTTATGGGTAAATCACAATTTATGTCAAAATAAGTCAATGAAAAGACTCTTAATATTTGATAATGTTGTAAGTTCACATAAGAAGATATATGTTTTGAAAAGAATCATACATACTGTACATCCACATCTATCATACTGTTTGTTCCCTTTGGGGATAAGCAATATTATACAATCCATAGATAAAAAGTAAGAATAATAAGCAAAACCAGTTAATAGCAGGAGGCAAAATATTTATCTAACTAAACATTTGCATTAATATTATTCAATACTTCTGTCCATAACTACATGTCCATGCAAATCAGCCTCGCTTTTCATCTATATAATGTTCTGACCCAGGCTTAACAGAATCATGAAACAGACTCCTTGTCCCGAAAAAAAACCCCTTTTTATTTGGTTAATGTGAATTCCTATCATTCACATCCAGAAAAGTCCCGGCAATAAACCTTTCAAGGTTTTATTGCAAAAACAAACTTTATCAGTCCTTGGATAGTTTCCAGGCTGAGAGCTTCCAGTTGCAACACTGTAAAATGAAATACCTGGCAAGGGGTCTCTGTGAGGCACGAACTCAGATAAGCAAATCTTCATAATAATAAATGAACTAATTGTCTCCTACAAACACCACTCCCCTTTTTCTCCTATTTATTCCCTATGGGAGGAGCCATTTAGCATCCACTTGTGCCTTTACTTCCGAGTTACCCCCTGCTCCTTAGTTGTTCCCTTCTCCTGACAGCTCTGTGCATATGTACATCTGGAACAGGCTCCAGCTGTGCTTCTTCCCCACTGATCTCCAACTCTAAAGGCAGCTGATAAATGTCAGAGGGCCCTGGTCCATCTCTGCCTCTGATGCAGAACACCCATCAGAGCCTTGCCCAGATTCCAGGACTGGCCCAAGTTCCTGCCCAACTTCCTTACTGTCCAAGTCTGTCAACAGCTCCATTGGCAGCTGGCAAGCCACAACACTAAGAAACTGTGAGTTCTAGCCTTGCCTTAGGCATGAAAGCAGGATGACTTTCTCTCAGTGCAACCAACCTCACAGAGTTGTTGTTATGGGGAAAACAGGAGGAAGAATGTGTTTTAGGGATATTCACTACCTTGAGTTTTTTATAAAGTAATAAAGATAGAATAAAAAAAAATAAGGTGGCAGAAGCTGAACCTTCTGTCAGCAAAAACAGAGTTCAGGAGGTCCACATGCAGTCCTCCTGAGCTCCATTTTCACTGGCAGAGGATCACAGGAGGCCGTCGCAGCCAGAAACGGAGCTTGGGAGCCTGTTTTTGCTGCCAGAGCGCTCAGGCCACCACAGGCACCCCTGACATGAGTGACAGTGACCAGGCCATGCCCACTCTGGCCACACCCACCCCAGCCCCATGAGGTCAAACACAACCCTGATGTGGCCCTCAATGAAATTGAGTTTGACACAAGTGGTCTATGATGTTGGATACTAGGCTTAGACTGATTTGGAAATCAATGCCCAGTTGTGCTGCTCAACATAACTCCTAGCATTTTCAAACTTCAATGGGCAGAGTTTGTTTAAGGAGAGACCTAAAGACTGGAGTTTGCTGTTAGTTCTTGTAAGCCAGATTGATTTAAAATGGTCACTGAGAACCACTGAAGCCTGATCCACAGGGAACAAAACGTTAATTTTAACTAGCAATTAATGAAATAGTGCTGTAAGTCCTCTAACTGTAAGGCAGCATCACTGATAAATCTTGCACAGCAAGCATAGTTCTTATAAATTTGGGCTGACCTTGAATAGGATATTAAAAAAAATTAAGTACACATATGAATACCACAAACAACAAAAGAAATAAACTTGCAAGCTTGCAGGAATAAAATATGTTCTCCTTCAATGGAAAAAAATCTCAAGACAACTGAAGAGCTCCACTGAACAACACCAATCCAATAGGAGAAATGTGTGCTCTAAGATAAGGAGGCCTGAAACTGCACTCCAAGGTATTTATAAGCACACACCTGCTCTACCGATATCCTGTTAATTTGCCATTTATGCATCTTATAGTTGATTGTGCAAAACACTAGTTATTTTTTATAACTTATTACAAGTTGTTCTTTGGATGAGAGAAGGCCAATGCCCTTCTCACTCCCACCTGGGAGATTGACAAAAATTACTATATCATCAATATATAACAAAGCTGGAATTGCACCATCTGTTAATATTGGAGAGTAAAGAATAAAAAATGTGAGAGCCTGAATTATTAAATCAATATATAGATGGAAAAGTGAGGCAGAATGCATCCTTGCTATATCCCTGGATGGTAACGGCTCCAGAAAAGAGAAATGTGGGTATATGAATGGAACTGAAGTAAACTAGATCCATTCCACAAATAAGTCAATCTTTTTTATTTTAATTTAACTTGACTGTCACTACCTGTAGACAATTGGATTTTCAGGTATGACCACTATGAATGTTTGCTTTCATTGCAGTCTTCATAATTTTTGATTACTGAATCCAGGGTACAAAATTTATTCATTTATTTCTTTGTTTGCGGGGTTACATAATTTGGTACAATTGTAAATTTCCACAATAAAGTCTGCCTTTATCACTTAATAAATATACATCACAAAATGCAGTATTGATCACAATGTGTCCTTTTTATAACATTTATGAGGAATGCTCTGTGAGGTTTTCACCATAGATATTTAAGATAAGGTTTGACAGTATAAGATCTATCAGGTCATTTCCTCCACACATTCTTAGACTTACAGAAGCAGCCACAGCCTGATAGTAATCCTATAAAAGTAAAATAATTTGTTTATTTAAGACTGTTAGTGTGACCTATATCCATTAGTAACCTAGGAATTCTTAAAGAGACGTTTGCCTCATTACATGTAGTTTTCAGCTTTACTCCATCATTGCAGAGAAACAAGGTACCTACTTCTAAGAGTCTCTTATGAATTTTATCTATGGAGCTCATTGTCAATCCCTTCTTTGCTAGGTGAGAAGCCTTCCCTGTAGTAGATCAAGTTCCAGCATACTATTCAAGTGCCATCCACATACTGTAGATGGGAAACTCTGAGCTTTTTAAAAATAAATATGTTTATTTATTTTAAATCTTTAAACATATATGTAGATATATCTGTATATATAACCTTATTTACATTTTCTATGTGAGAGCAGCTAACTCTAAAATTGCCTTTTTTTTAACAGCGTCAAGATTTTTAATTGAATGGTTATGTGAGAAAGCAAGAAAACGTTTCCAAATGTATTTTCCCCAAAAATATTTTTGTATTTTTTTGTATATGTAACCCAGTATATGATCCTTTTATCCTTAGTATTCTGTTTGAGGGAAACTATTTTCCTTGGACATATGCAATGTTACTGGCATCTCAGAAACCTCAGCTACAGTTTTACAACTTGTGATCTTACCCTCAACCTTTCAACATATACATTCAATTCACCACTTCATTTTCCTGTGAAATTAGAGCATTACAACAACCACAATTAATCTACATAGGTTTACTGTTATATAATACTGGTCATAGAGCTTCTTCTATGTTTGTATGTATCAATCAATCTTCCCTTCTATTCCACAAAAGAATCTCTCAGAATTAGTTGGCTCAAAATTGGCTCAAGGGATGGGAAGGGAAGGGAAGGGAAGGAAAGAAAAGGAAAATCATCCGTACATAAATGTTGTCATAAACAACAATATAAAACACACGTCATGTTTTGACTGAGATGAATAATCTTTTTTATTATCAAGAATTACATTCTTATTGGATTCATATGTTACACATTCTACTTTTTCTAATTCTGGTATCTCCTTTTCTTTTGTAATACCTCCATATACATATTTAGTAATGCATCCATTTACTCCTTATAATCTCTTGACCATATTATACGTTTAAGCATCACTGGGATTTTTACAGCTCTTTGATGAAGATGTATAAAAAGCCAGGGGCTAAAGTACTAGGATGACAACTGGGAGACTGTAGTTCTAGTTCCTGCTTCAGCATGAAAACTGGATAGGTAACTTTGGTCCAGCCACTTCCTCTCTCAGCCCAGCTCACCCCACAGAGCTGCTGTTGCAGAGAAAACAGAAGGAGGAAGGAGCATTAGATGTAAATAACTCCTTGAATTATTTAAAAAAATAAAAAGGTGGGATTGAAAAAAATATAAATCTAATCTATTGTATTCCCACCAAAAAGGGAATGCATTGTGAAAAAGTAGAGAACTGTTTTCCATTTGCAAAATAAAAAAACCCAAATATTTCAGATTTTGAAAGAAATATAAAGTAATAGGAAAGAGTGTAACCAAATTATTCTGCTTGCTGCCCAGATGCTAACTCTTGAAGGCAGTTCTTCTTTTCATGGTTACATAATTTAAGCAGACCTCAAGTGGAAGAACTATTTCCAGAATAGTAGGATAGACCCCAAATAAGTCTAACTGAATGAATGAAAGAGCTTGCATGCTGCTCTTTATTTTCCCAATTGAGAACAAAAATCACTTGCAAAGTGTAAACAATAAACATAAATCCATATTTAATTATTTAAAATTACACACACTAAGAATGGAAAGTAGCAGGTGGTACAAGCCCAGATGTCTCTTTTTCCTAAAACAAACAAAGTATTTTTGGATGCAGTGAGTACAGTGCTTGCAGAAGAAGCAGCACTCATTATTAGTCACAAAGTTCTGAGCCTTTCTCAGTGGTGTTACCATTTCAGTCACAGCAAATAGCCTGCAAGGACCATCTGTTGCTCTGTTGAAATCTTTGAATAAGAGGGAGAAAGAGGAGGAGATGGTCGATAAAGCAGAGCTCTCCTGAAACATTTATATGCATAAATATTACATCTGAAATGGCTCCATGTGACAGAAAAGAACAAGGGGTTCTTTTCATACAGAGGGTGTCAGGAAGGAGCCAGCAGAATGGTCCTATCTTCAGGACAATAAAGCATCTTATAGTCTGAACTATAGTCTGAATTATATTGATAACTGGTATACATTACTGAAAGAAATCCTGGTGGGTGTCATGCCTAGAAAAAATAGAGGTAAAAACTGTCTTACTGGAGACTAGATCTGTACTGGGTGACTATCAGGGTTCTTTAGACATGAGTCTTCACCACTTTATCTGAAGATTACAAGGAATGAAGTTCAGATTTTGACTATGTTTGCAAAGTATGAGTTCCATCAAAGTATGAGTTCCATCATGCCACAAATGTGTTATATTTGGATATGAGAAACAAGGATCCACAGCCTAATCAAGCATGGAATTGACCACATAGCAATAATTAATGTTATTTATTTTTATTTTATTTATTATTAAAATTTAGAGAGCAAGCGGAATTGCTCCTGAGCGAGCAGCTGGAAGGCAAAGAAACTTTTTAAAATGAACACGAGCCGCATGAAGAAAGGAAGCCACCGCTGCAGCTTGTGTTCATTTTAAAAAAATTTCCTGCCTTCCAGCTGCTCACCCAGGAGCAATCCCACTTGCCAAAGTGCAGCAGAAGGCAGGAAAACTTTTTAAAACAAACACGAGATGCAGCAGTGGCTTCCTTTCTTCACACGATCTACCCACATGCT
>JANHFJ010003795.1:121520-133662 GCA_032468195.1 Cerberus rynchops
AATGCGGCGGGTTTAAGAAGGGGCAGGGAAAGCTGCGGTGGCATCCCTGCATACAAAGAATCTTTTTTCTTTTTAGACCTGAAATGGTGTAAAACCCTAATAATCAATGAAATAAGATACAAAAGGAAAAGTATCTGGACTCAACACAGAGTTCTAGAAAAATGAATTACATTTGTAACCAATTGGCAGCAGGTAAAATTGTCAACAGCTGAGCAATGTATTTGTAAGCTGCATTCCTAGAGGAAGAGCAGGTATTTGAGATTAGGAGAAACAAAGGCATAAACACACTTGCATAGTAATAGCAGGGGGGGGGGGGAAGAGACTGGCAGCAGTGCAGGCAATACAAGCAGGTGAGCACCTAATTATTTTCAAGGCTCATGTAGGGAAAAGCATATATTAGTATTGGAATTGCAGGAAGAGACTATTATTCTATAGACAAAGTCCCTGGTATTCAATAGCCCTTGACCTACTACTGACATTAAATGGGTGTTAAATGATAGGGCTATGCAAATTTTTCCAAAGAGGTACTTTAAAACTTGGGGGAGCTCATTCAAAATACCATTTTTTTAAAAATCATTAAAGTAGCTGAAACTTTTTTCAGGAATGCACACATTTTGTTAGAAGCTGTTCTGGCTGTCATCTAGTTAGGCCTGCAAATCAGTGGGGAGATGGCTGTCAATAGATGGCTGCTTTCTATATTTAAGTAGCCTATTTGTAGGATTCAATTTTATTGTCTTTCTAAAATGTTTGTAAAATATTCTTCATTTTTATACACATAGTTACAAAATGGCACCATATTAGTGTGGGTCTCTTTCTCCCTAGTCGAATCTACCTAGCTGTTAGATCCAGCTGGAAAGGGACGCTCAGGGATCCCATCTATCAGGGAATATCATCTGGCAGGATTTGGGAAGAAAGCCTTTTTGTTATGGTGCCCAAAACATCATTCTCCTAGAGATCTCACTGGCCCTGGCCTTTGGTGATGTCTTAAAGATGTGGTTTTTGCATGGAACCTCAGGTCCTGGATGTCTGGTTGAGCCTGTATTATGTTTATGTTGTTAGCTGTTTTTTCTCAGGTGCTAAATATATTATTCATAATTTTATTATAGTTTTTATCTTGCTTTAACTATTGTTAGCTGCTCAGTGTCATGTTTCAGATTGTCCTACAGCAGTTTTTGTGAAGATGGGTATTATCAATTGCATGACTGTACACTATTATATTTCAGGTAGCAAAATGCATCAGATACACTTATATTTCTGCCCGGTTTTCATAACAATCCTGTCCTTACTTTGTTAAGTAACCTTCCAGAAACCTTTCTCCCCTCTTCCATCAAATATCAAATGTTTTCCAGACTTTATGGTATGAGCAAGTTAAAGGGTTGTTATTGCAAGATAAGCAATAAATTTATTCTGGCTCTACTTTGGTTACAACTAAGACACAAATAACTGCAGACTTGACACACTTGACGACTGACACACAAACACCCATAACAGCTGTGCTCCCTGCACAAAGTGCAAAGTAACTTGCAGAAGAAGAATATGTGTAAAAATGTCTTATATCAGCAGGAGAATCTACGATATCACCTTACATTATCCTTTGCAAGTGCCACAAGGAGGAATATAGGTTTGGATAATTACTTTTTTTTCATCATCACAATTTTGTTAAAGCTTTTTTTGCAAGCATCAAAACTGGCACATCAAAGATATCTGGAATTCTCCAAATCAGAGATAACTAAAACAGGGGTGGGTGGGGTTGTAATTGGGGCAAAACAATTATGTTAGAACAGTTTGATGTGTCCTAAATCACATATCCAGTACAACATAATAGTAGATTATTAGCATTGCTAAGTGCTTTTTAAAGATTTTATTGGAATTAATTATCAAGCAATATTGCATAGGTCTGTAGACAAATATTTATTGAATGGCTAGGATTCAGTTATAATTTGATTGTGCAAACTTTTCTTTCAACCTTTCTTAACTATAATGAGTAATGAGTGAAAGTAGATTTCCTGTGGCTATACTACTGAATCAGCACAGAATCCTTATAAAAACATATATATATATATGGAGAAATTAAACCAAACTAAAATCCTGGATCTTGCCAATATCCAGAATGATAGAATGAGTTTGTAATCAAACCTGAACAAGTTTGAAGACTGGGATAAAGTCCTTCAACAGAGAGAAATGTAAAGTGTTTTAAGGGAGAAAATGTTGCACATGCATATAAAATAACTCTACATGACAGCTAAAAAGGACTTAGATGTACCGTAATTGACAAAAAGCTGAACATGAGTCAGCAGTTTCAGACAGCTGCTAGCAGGGAAAATACAGGCCTGGGCTTCATTAGAAGACACATGGTTATCAAACACATGTGTAATGTAATCGCTCCTCCTTATTCAGCACTATTGAAAAAATACCTGGAGAACTGTGTATGAGTCTAGGCACCACATTCCCAGGAGGATCTTGATGAGTCAGAGAAGATTCCCAAAAAGCCAAAAGGATATAGAGACTTAAAGATGTATTCATTCAGGAATGCTGAAGGAACTTGTAACTTGTAACAGAGTGAACTTTATCTTCCCTCTGAAGATAAAAGACCAGAAGAGATATCATAGCCATGGTTGTATATCTATAATAAACTGGTTAAAAACCACTTTCCACGACCACATAAATTAGAAGAAGTAATAGATATAAATTGCAGCTATTTAGATTTCATATATATAGAAGCACAGGGATATAAAAAGAAAACTTCTAAGACAGTATTACATCTCAGAGTTAGCACAAGGCTGCTAGCTAAAAAAACCCTCCAGCGGATGAAGCTTAAACATAAAAGTGGTTCCCCACTGGTAAAATTGGGCATAGTGTTTATAGTGTTTGAATTGGGAGGATATGGATTGGGAGGTCTAAATTTGGCATCAATGAAGAGAGATATAATTTTTATTCATCAAAAACCTGGCATTCAAGAAAAGAGAAAAGAAATAATTGGGTCATGCTAATCAGTGGCCACCCCCAAGTCTGGCTTTGAGAGAAAGACACCTCCATACATATTTACCAGTATCTGTATTTATATATGTCTATTACCTCTGAGACACTGCCTACCAAAACAATAAGCAAAATGTATGCATAAATACATTAGACATGAGTTTTATAGAACGTTGAGTAATTTTTTGAGGAGGCAAACAGCTTGTAATCCTTCATATGACACAATTTCATATAATCATAGTATAATGTTATAATATACGGAGAGAAGAGGATGCTTGAGGGTGTGTGCTTTTTAAAAAAAAAGGGGGAAATAGTAGTTGTTTGAGTCATTACAAAACAGAACTATTCCCCTTCTTGAGTTCTCAGCAGTCTCTATGGGGCAGGTGTAACTTTCATTTTGTTCTGTTCTTCTTTGCATTGGTACTAGACCTCAGATCTTGCAGAGTAACCACTTCCTATCTATTCAGCTGCTTGTCTTTTCCTGCCAGCTAATTACTATTCAGATAAAGTCACACAGAGACAGCACAGGGCACAGTCAACTAGAAAGAACAGATTCCATTGACCTCGACCCCTTTCCTTTCTTCCAATAAGATCTTCTCACTCTGCATCCACCCACTCCATGGAAGGCAGAAAGAGAGACAACAAAATAAAATCCAACTGCTCCTCAAACTTCCCCAGTGGGGAAGGCGCAAGGCGAAAAACAGTTTCCAGGGATCAGAGCTCAAGCAGATAGTTTTCCATCATTCTGACATTTCAAACAATGAAGGCATCCAGCAAGTACTGAATGAATTACGTAAAGTAAATCTAGGAGGGTAAAGAACAGATTTGCTTCTCAGAAGAAGGGTTGAATTGGAAGAGAACCAATTTTGTATAGGGCAGGGGTGTCAAACTCAAGGCCTGGGGGGGCAGATTTGGCCTGGGGGATTCTTAGATCTGGCCCATGGGGCCATCCTGGAAACAGCATAGGACTGCACCTGGCACTGCTGCCAGTTAAAACAGGCTCTCCAGCTCTGTTTTCAGCTGCCATGGTCTCCTGAAACCCTCTGCCAGTGAAAACAGATCTCTGGAGGGCCGCACACATTTTCACTGGCAGAGGGTTTGCAGGAGGCCATGACAGTCGAAAATGGAGCTCAGGAGCCTGTTTTCACTGGCTGAGTGTTTGGGCCACCACAGGTGCCCCCAACAGGAGTGATGTCAAGCTGGCCACAGCCACTCTGGCCCGAGGTCAAACACAATGTTGAAAAGGCCCTCAAAAAAATTGAGTTTGACATCCCTGGTCTAGGGCTAAGCCAGGCATCGGCTAAAAGCCAGAGGTCTGAGTTCTGGTCTCATCTTAGGCATGAAAGCTGGCTAAATGGCTTTGGGCCAGTCACGCTGTCTCTCAGCCCACAGTGTCAGGTTTCAGTGACAAACTGGTCAGTCAGTTCCTGTCACAACCAATGGATCAATCCTCAATCTGAAAAAAGCAGACCCTGCAACTGTGGGGAACTACTAGGAAGAAAAAATAGAAAGGAAATCACTATTATATTGGAAGCATAGTCCTTCTTTCTGGGCAATTTTCAAATCTAAGCCTTCTCTCTTATTTTTTAAAGCAATAAAACAAAAGAAAAAGAATGAAAGAAAGGGGAAACCTACAGATCAAGTGTGGAATAAAGCAGCAGGTTCGCAGACAGTAAGGCAGCTTCCAACCTGCATTATTTTCCAGTGAATATTACACAGCCATAGCATGTAATGAATGTCATTCAGAATAAGCATGAGCATAAGAAAAAACTGCACAGTCTGATTGTTCAAGACAAGTGAGTTTGCTTACACTGGAAACACATGGAATTATATATTATGTATTATATCTCCTGACTACTGGTTGTCAGGATTTGTGTACTTGAGATACAACTGCTGGATAAATGATGTTGAAAAGCTGGCACTTGAGAAAGAGGTTTTGCTACAGGAATCGGGGGATTGCCCTAAGGACATAACATGTGGAAAGGAAATAAGGAGCTACTCTGGGAATAGGAGCCAAGGGAACTAAAATTCCTTGCAGGCAGGCTACAGAAGTACAAAAGCCAAATCCTTTCAATTACATGGCTCAAACCAGGAACTGGCTTCTCAATGTCAGTACTTCACACACTCTAGGTGACCAGTCCGCCAATCCATTTAAAAAAAAATTATGCAGAAGCCAATTCTTCTTTTCCTCTGCTGCCAAAAGAAGGCTGTAGGGTGAAGGAAGAGGTCAGGGACCAGACTGAAGGAAATAGTCCCACAGGAAACTGGCTGAACCAAGGGAGGCCACAATTGTCTGTTGGTGCTTTCTTTTTCTGTATTATGTATTGACAGAGTTTATTTAACCATGATTTGTTAGGATTAGGATTAGGGTTGTATAGGTTTACAAAATATGCTGTTCACACAATATGCAAAGCTAAACGATACAAGTGATATTGGCTAAGCAAGAAATAGCTTTAAATTCAGTAAAAAGAAAAAAAAATGCAAAATGAAGGCTTGTCTCATGTTTTTTTTTCCTGCCACTTTCAGCTTTAATCGATCACGATGCAATAGGGCAGGCAGTGCAACATACTTTCTTGCTCTTGGAATTCATGTTTAAGGGCAAAGGAAGGGTATTCCTGCAATTAGAGCAAACACAATGGGTTAAATGGCCAGAAGGACTGCCGGAGAAGCTGGGAAATTCTCCAGAGTGTGACCTTGTTTATTCAAAACAAGAGGAGAATAAGTCAACCTCCAGGGCAATAAAAAAAATATGTGGAAACAGGAAAGGGTCAATTCATGTAATTGCTCTGCTTTGCAATTTAAATAGTTTCATGGGGGCTGACAAATCTGAGGTGTCTGTTCTGGTCTTCAGCATTTTCAGGATTCCAAGGTTGTGAAGCTCAGCATTTTGTGAGATAAGGGTCCCAAGCTACATGTGCAAGATTGCTTGCGCTTGCATCTTCCGGAGCGGGAGTTGCTGTGAACAGAATTCATGAAGGAAACCGGATGCTTCCCCATCTGTGACAAATGGCAGACACTCCTTTCCTCTTGCTGAAACAGGAAACCTCCATCTACTATCCCAAATACTCTGGTCTTCTCAAGCACAAGTTGTTTTAAGATGCATGTCCTTATTCACCCAATTATGTTTCCTTCCTCTCAATGTGGTAAATTCAGTCAGAGAAGATCCAAGATTATGGACAAAAATGGCAAGAAAGAAAAACTACAGGCCTCTGTATAACAAATGGGTCTGAACTGAGAAAATTAACTTGTGGACAAAAGGCGTTTTTAGCAAGCAGAGATTTTCTAGACGTATTGCTGCCAGCTGCACTTGAGTTAATAAAAGAAGAAGAGGCCAAAGGGTAATAGGCTTTGGCGGGCTCATAAAAGGCAAATGACACAGAGTTCTACATTATTCTCATTTTCTTTATCCCATGAAGAAGGAAGGAAGGAAGGAAGGAAGGAAGGAAGGAAGGAAGGAAGGAAGGAAGGAAGGAATGAAGGAAGGAAGGAAGGAAGGAAGGAAGGAAGGAAGGAAGGAAGGAAGGAAGGAAGGAAGGAAGGAAGGAAGGAAGGAGAGGGAATATTTTAGAAGATATGAAAGATAGAAGATGTCAGCAAGACAGGGGAAAAACTACCTGGGAGAGGATAGCATTTGACATAGACACCTTCTGTAGCACCAGATGGAGACTAAAGTTATTGCCAATTCCTGCCGAGTCAGGAAAGGAAAGAGATGACATCATAATGAGGTGATCACAGGCATAGAGAATCAAGGGAAGGAAGCTCTGCACTGGGTATCAGATGCTCATGTAGGATAGGGTGGTCAGATAAGCCTTGGAACAACAATAACAACAACAACAAAAACCAAAACCCTAGATGATGTTTTCAGAAAGCAGGTGGAAAAGTATTATGACCATGTAAATATAGGGCAGCTGAAGAAAAAGAGGCAACCCTTAGAATTCCTAGCAATGAGGCCATCTTCAAATCACCAAAGCACATCGGCTTGTGTGCTCTTAATAGTTGAGTACAAGCAGAGACTTTTTCTTTCTTTCCTAAAAGAACAACATAATGGGAAAAGTCACTGTTTCTCAAGTTGCACATTCTCCCAGAGGAACTGCCGCTGAAACAGACAGCTTGCGTCATTTGAAATCTTCCAGTCTTGTTGGCATGTTTCATGTGATAGACAGAGGCTACCAAATATAGAAAAGGATGATCAAATATTCTGCTGGACTGCGATAAACATTGGCTATCATTTGCACAGGCCTAGAAATACAAATATTTCTGTTCAGGTTATATTTATCCAAATAGCATCCATATTTCCTGGATTTGGTCATTAAATACAGCTTTCAAATATGGGAAATGGTCTCTTATTCTTCAACTGTTTATGAATTTTATTTGTATGTGTGTTAACATATTATACCGAAGCTTTTCAATTTCAAATCTCTGAAATCTGTTTAAAATAACTTTCACACACTAACACACGTACATTGAAAATAAAAATCACTTTTGCACACAGTACTTTCTCAGTTTCAGCAGCCTGAGGCACATCCTTTTTCTTATTATCAAGTACTTTTTCATCCAGTAGATTTAAAATAGGCAATCTGATAACACAGTCACCATTCCATTCCTTTCTCAGCCATCCCATCCTGTAAATCCAAAACAGGTTTTTAATGTCTCCTTTATGGCGATGTTGGGCACCACACTGTGAGAAACAGTGTGGAAACTAAACAGCTAGGAAAAAACTACCTTTTTGGGCTGCATCCAGTGGCAAAAACAGAACAGCTTTCTTTATACTCAGAGCTTATCTCAATTCCAATATGACAATGATGATGGGGAGGGAAATCTCAAGGAAATATTAAAATTCAAATCCAAGAAATATAAAATGTCAGTATCCTTTCATGCTTCCTTTAACAGAAAAAAACACAATGTAGCATTATATACTGCACATTCCTTTCAATAGCTAAAATTGGAAGAGCTGGTCAGGTAGTACTTACCTGCTCTGTGTTAATGAATAGTAATATATGACTTTCCTGTCCATTCATATTATCCCTAACTGTTAAGAGACATTAGGAGTTTAATAACCCATTCTGTAGCCTGATTCTGTTTGGAAGCAAGTGTGGAAAGGATAGCAGATTAAGTTCCCCTTTTCCCTTTCTATTTTAGAAAACATACTGAACTTCAACATTAGCATTTAAATAGTTGCAAAGGGAAGAAATAAAGTTCACACTTCAGTGGGGTGAATTCCCACAGTTGCAAACAATTCCTGTAACCGGAATGAAGGCAGCTTCCTGAGAGTAATAGTTAAAGAGTGCAGGAGTGGATAGCCATGGGGGGGAGGAGAACTGAGGTGCAGGAGGGTTAAGATAGGATAAACCAAAACCCATAGAAGCAGAATACAGTCCCTGGGGGAGGGTGTTGTAACCTTCACGGTAGTTTGAATTATGTCACTGGCTTCATATTTCAGGTTTTAAGTGGAGAATGGACCCATCCTATTTTCTTTTTCCATTGGTCTTTTACAGACCCATTATTGTGGCTCTCTTTTTTTTTTTCACTTAGCTCCCATGCCAAACAGCATGCCAGTTGGCAACATACAATCATACCCTTTACCGGTGCCAACAACATCAGAGAATGATCAGCCAATATTAAGTATAGTCATCATATCTAAGTGCCAAAAATCCAGACAATTGGTGGATGGTGTCAAAGAATTTAGAAAGTCCTATTAAAATGTGAATTGCCTGGATCCATGCAGTCTAGATCTCAGAACTCTGGTTTTAAAGAAAAGTATCTGGCTGGGTATTGTTAAAGAATTCTAGGCAAAACTTCAATAGTCTTTCTAAAATATGATTCCACTTTGAAAGTCAGGATTACCTATGTCATATCTAGAATCTCAACCATTTAAGATGCTTAATACATTATAAGCTGCCCAGAATAGCCCCACAGCAAGATGGCCAATAAATAAAATAAAATAATAAGTACATTAATAGATCACAGCAGAATTTATGGCTACTTTTGAATTGAGAATTACTTCAATACAGAGCTATCAACTGCATCTATTGTAAAGTTGAACTTTAATAAAAGCTGGATAGGAAAATACTCACTTCACAAATCATATAGTTGGTAATAAACTATACCTTATAAGCATCTGTACCACTACTTAATCATTGTTTGACTGCTGAATATGTAAGCTCAATCTATGCCATCTTTTTATTTTCAAATAACACAGAATCATCTGAGAGTTCTAGCCATGGTGTTAGATCTCTCATGATTTAGTCATGGGTGGAAATCAGAACTGATTCTTTGTCAGCACTTAACTATGTGTAATAGGATTGAATGGTATTTGGAACTGTTTCTTTAAGCAGTTACAGATAGATGGTATGTTTATACCACTGTCTGCTCCTAAGCACCTGTTGGAGCCTACTGTACAGCCATAATTATTATGTACACAAATGTGAAATCAAAACTCTGATGGAGCCCATTTATTAAAGTAAATACAACATTATGTTTGTAGTATAGATGGAAACAATCATTAGTCATGCTTTTGGATGAACCATGGCATGGGCGGATATGAGGTGTGTACCCATCCTTGTCCTATTTGACCAATTGGTGACTTTTTATATCATCAGCAAGGTATCTCCTGGATTAACTCAGAGATTGAAGGTTGAATGGCATGGTGTTGTGCTGGTATGGCTATCTCCTTCAGAGTTGATTGCAGTCAGTGATGATTGGGGAGGAGAAGTTTAACCCTTGGCCTCTACTGTGCGGGAGTGCCACAGGATTTGGTGCTTTCTTCTCTTTAACATCTGCAGGAGCTCATTTGTCACCATGGACTGAGATACCCTCAGTGCACTGATGATACCCAATGATATATCCCTGGCAAATTGAGCAATATTATGAATGTTTTATTCCTGTACCTAGATGCTGTGAGAATCTGGATGGGTAACTATAGACTTCAGCTGAACCCAGGCAAGACTGAGTGGCTCTGGAGGCCTACTAGTTCTGAGAGTATGCCATCTTTAGTGTTTGATAGAGTTTCACTGCCCCAGAGAAACCTGGTTTACAATCTGGGATTCCTCCTAAACTCATTGAGATTCCTGCTTGATAAGTCCAATTTTGGTACAATATTTAAATAGATTTAAATAGATTTACAGGGAAATTTCTTAATATGAGTATCAATTATGTTCCATAATGGAATCTGACACTTCTTAGAAACATTTGTGCAACTGTGTACTGAGCCCTTGGAAAAATGAAAAGTTTGGAGCCAATATTAGAATATGGGAAAGACCTCATACTTTTTATTTATGAAGTCACACAGAAGGGAATTTTCTCTCTGCTGTTTTCTGTCTTGCTAAAAGGAGAAAACAGTACCTTTTAGGATTTGGCTTTAGGAAAAAAAATCACAGAAGCCCACTCAGTCTCAGAATTCATCAGCCATGAATGAAATAGTGTACTGGGCCAGTATTAGAGCTGATACAATATAGGCATTCATATTATGCTTTCTAAAGGAATAGAACTTCCTCCCTTAAAAATGCAGTTCAGTGTGAACAGCTGTCACTGACATTTCACTCTTGCATTAATCAAAAACAGATGGAAAGTACTGCCCAAGGAGGTAAATATACAGTCAATTTTTAAAAACAGTCAGTTTAGGAACATGAAATGAGATAATTTAAAGGAGGCAGAAATGTTCCCTTTGTTTGTAAGTATAGAATGGATTGCTAGAGTTTTATTTAACTCTTTTGCATTTTCTTCATATCTGTTTATTCTCCTCTCAAACCCAGAGGAGATGAAGTTGCACAGATGAAACCATATGAAGCAGTCCATTTCATACAGTATTGTTGCTGCGAAGTGTGTACCTTCTTTCTACAGAGCTCTTAATGGAAATCATTACCATTATCAAATCTGTAAATACTGAAGTGTTCAATGTTTCTTAGTTACATCTGCATAATACTGGAGGATTAGATCAAATTGTAAGACCAGATTTGAATCTGGCACTGCTATTGCTTGCTTGAAACAGGCACACTATGTCCATTCTCCCAAATGGCAAAGAAGGTGTTAAAAGATTTGATAATAGAGGCTACATAGCAAAACAAGTTATTCACAGCTGCATCCTCCCCCAAACCCTAGCCTCTCCTTTGCACTCAGCAGTTCTGGTGTGCCTGCCTTACTCCAGTGCCTCTTCCACCCACTGTGTCTCTGCCCTGCTTATGTGATGTAAAACAATTCTTTTGTTTCCTCTTTAAGACAGCCTCGGGGCCATTATAGGAAAGAAAGGTAGTTGGGGGGTCTTTTATCTGAAGGAATCCATTGAGAGTTCCTTCACTGCCTCCTCCCTCCCCTATGGATTGCTCCATAATTTACTGTGCTATCCACAACCACTCCCTCACCCCACATCCTGCCAGTTTGTCATCAACCAAGAGCCTATATAGGAATGCCAGTCTATGGGTGTATATAGGCCAACATTCCTATCAACATTTAATGGGGGATCATTCTGAAAATGACGAAGGCCGCAACCCTTTGACCTGGAGTAAAACTCATGGAGAACTTGCATCTGCTGGAAACCTAAACAACCTGAAGCTGAAAGAAACAATGTGCTCTGATTCTGAAGATCTGTAGCAGTGTGAGCAGTATGAAATCTTCTCTAAGATATACATCCCAATAACATAATGATGACTCAGTTTGCTTGTGGGCTTGATTAAATGTTTGTGTGAGAAAGCTACAAAAGCAGGGGACTTATAATAAAATGAAGTATCTGTAATAGGCAAGACTAGCAATCTAATGAAGCAATATGTTGCCATATCTATGTAAAAAAAATTAACCATGTGATTTAATTGTCTCTAAACAACTTTGGTTTAATTTGAAGAACACTTAACAAGATTGGGGAGGATTCTCGTGACTAAATTGAAGTGCTATTTATTAATCTTTGAATTGCAGAACTCCCAAAATTTTGTTGTCCTTATTTTGTTGTCCAAAATAAGGTGATCCTTATTTTGCCAGAAGTACAATGCTGACTGATGGAACTATTCTTATTTATAAGTATAAAGCATGTTAAGACTATGGATTGGTGGGTTTCCCTAATTATATTTTCCTCTCTTCTTTGCAGGATTGATTGATTGACTGACTATCAAGTCATTGTTGACTTAGCAACCACATAGATAGTAATGTCACTAGCTGGTAGGAAAACATTCACCAATTG
>JANHFJ010003799.1:129851-139984 GCA_032468195.1 Cerberus rynchops
CTTCCTTCCTTCCTTCCTTCCTTCCTTCCTTCCTTCCTTCCTTCCTTCCTTCCTTCCTTCCAAAAGAAAACCTGCAGAAGACTTACCCTCTTTCCCTCTATTCCTGAAGTTCTTCCAAGTTTTTAGACCACAGAAAAGCTTAACTTTTTTGGAAAGAAGAGAGCAATAGTAAAGGTCCCAGAATACTATTTTAATTCTCTTTTTATTTATTTATTAAAACTTGTATATTATTTAAAAGTAACACTTAATTGTACAAACTGTTTTACCATGATTGAAAGCAAAAATAATTTATAACACATGTGGCAATTCTAGGGATTCTATGTTTATTGATTATTTTCCTTAACATTATTGAAGTGATTAGAGCAGTGCTCCTCAAACTTAACCACTTTAACATATGTTGATTTCAACTCCCAGAAATATCAACCAACCATGCTAGGGAATGCAATCTGAAAAGCCTTAAATAGTTTGCTTTCTTTTCTTTCTATAAAAAAGACATAAAATTGGAACAAGTAACCTGTGTGTGGCCCGTTTAAGGAACTTTGATCTCGAGCACAGTGACTTGAGTTGTTGGAACACTGAGAAAGAAGTTAGCAAGCCCACGTTCAAGACCCAAGAGCTGTAGCGGGGCAAGGTTGAGCTCTCGTCCTTCACGCCAGCTCCTGCCAGGGACATAAAAGTAGCCTCCAACTGTGTCGTCAGGGCAATGGTGTTGTCACCAACTAATACTTTCAACCTGGAAGCACCTTGGTGCTTCTGACTCAAGTGCCAAAAAAAAAAAAAAAGGAACTTTGGAGCTCCTGACCATGATAGCTGAAAATGGACAGCATGATTTATTACTATTTTGAAGGAAGTAACTTAAAAATGGAAAAGATGTTCATCCCATTCCCTCCAAACTCAGCCTGCCAAGCTCAGTGAAATACCTTCCCCCTTGCCCTGCATAGTTTTCAGCAGTCCTCAAAATGTTAAGTACAGTACAGGCTATCAAAATGTTCCCCACCCTTGTGCTTAATAAAAGTTAATGTCAGGCTATTTGGCGGCTGCCTAAAACTAAAAGTGATTCTTTCTAAGCACGATTCATAGAGTCTCTCAAGCAAGATTTATTGAGCAGAAAGATATAAGGTTACGAAAATTTCAGCATCTAAACTATTCCTCATTCAGAACCGTTATATATATATCCCCATATACACTGAGGTAAAAAAAGAGATTTCTCTCTCTCTCTCTTTCTTAATTAGACTTTCCTGAGAATGAGAGAGAAGACAGGTTTCTCACCAGTAACAAAGAAGATTGTAGCTGGCTGTTTAAGTAGTGATAGTATGAATCTTTATCAGGTTGTGAACCAGGCATTATAGTTAATATGAACACAATTTCACACTCTTTAGAGCAGGAGTGTCAAACTCAAGGCCTGGAGGCCGGATCCAGCCCACGAGGTACTTAGATCTGGCCCATGGGGCTGCCCTGGAAACTGCAATGGACTAGCCCATGGTGCTTGTGCAAGTGAAAACGGCCCCCTGAGCTCTGTTTTTAGCTGCCATGGCCTCCTGAAAACCTTTACCAGTGAAGCTCAGGAGGACCAAGGGTGGCTCTCCTGAGCTCCATTTTCATTGGCAAAGGGTTGCAGGAGGCCATGGCAGCCCAAAAATGGAGCTCAGGAGCCCATTTTTGCTGGCAGAGTACTTGGGCCACCACAGGTGCCCCAATACAAGTAATGTTGAACTGGCCACACCTACCCTGCCCCCACCCCAAGGTCAAACACAACCCTGATTCAACCCTCAATGAAAACGAGTTTGATTTCCCTGCTTTAGAGGGAGGCAACTTATAAAGGGTCAAAATCTTCCTCAATGAGAGTGTGCAGTGAGAATTAGATTATGGAATCATGTTCATGTTTTAGAAAAAAATTCAAATAACAAACAACAAGTGGCAAATGTTAATGTGATGTAATGGATCTAATTTGGGGAGGGCTGCAATGGAGTAGATAAATGTCTGCTCTCCTGCTCTCACCCAATATAAGGGGTAGCATTGAACAGTATTTCCATTTTTTTTCCTGTGCAGATTTTGTTGTGGGGGGGAAATTAAGATGTGGAAGAATCAGTGGAAAACATGGGACATATTCTGCCATAAATGTATATTATGTTGTTGATAAACTTTATCAAGATTTGATTCACACAATAAAACATAGTTTTAGATTTCTTATCAATTATACAAGTCATATAATAACTCTGGCCTCTTACTTTCTCAGCTTAATCTATATTTTAGCAGAAGCTATCTGAAATCTAAACTGGAACAGATCCGAACACTATCCAGAATTACAGCAGTGGCTTTTCATGAGATAATTAATCATAATTGATATTAGTAAAAGATGCTCTGCAAAAGAGAAAAAAAATCACCCCTGTTGGAAGATTATAACATCATGTATAGGCTAATGTAAAATGATAGGCATATGTAGCTAGATAATTCTAAGGGAATGCTAAAGACTGAGAGAAGAAAGAACCATAATGAGAAGAACATTTGTTGGAGAATGGTCTACAAGAAAACACAGTTATGATTATAACATTCTGCAATTAATGCTGTGATTTGACTCCTTAAATCAGGGGTGTCAAACTCTATTTCATTGAGAGCCACATCAGGATTGTGTTTGACCTTGGGGGACCCAGGGTGAGCTTGGTCAAGATGGGCATGGCCACCTCAACATCACTCATGTCGGGGACACCTCTGGTGGCCCAAAGCGCTCTGCCAGAGAAAACAAGCCCCTGAGCTCCATTTTCACTTGCAGAAGCAATACAGGCTGATTCTTCATTGTTTGAGGGGGGGGCACAGGCCAAACCTAAACAACCTGCAGGCCAGATCTGGCATCCAGGCCTTGAGTTTGACACCCCTGCCTTAAATAAATGAAAACATAGCACCTAAGTCTCTAATCTCAATTAAAAAGAAAACCATACTCAAAACTGCTTCAACAAAAGAACTCCCTTTAAGGTTGCTAAAAAAAATCAGGCCAAGGGCTGACCTCAGACATTTTCAATATCGACGTCCATCAGCTTCAGCCAGCATGGAGATTGAGAAAAGCTGCAATCCAAAACATTGCTTATCTGCTTAAGTTGGTGACAATTTGTGCCAGTGAGTTCCAATTTAATTTAGTTGCACACTCTATTCTTACTTTTGCCTGAACTTGGCCTCCCACTCTCCACTTTCATTGGATGAATTCTTTCCTCAAATCTATTTTTTTCCACAAGTTTGGATAACTCCATTCATTTACTGGCCTCCAACTGAATTGTCCCAATTGTTCCTCAAAAATAATCACAGATAATCCATCAACAAGGAAAAAACTTGTCCTTATGAGGAAAGATCATTATAATCAGGTCTCATAGGCAACATTTTGTCACAACCTCCTGCTCTTTTGGGATCCTGCTGATGTAATATGAGGTTGGAATTCTAGCTCTGATTCCCATTCTTGGAATGGAGCAATACTTACATAGGTCTGTGGATCACATGGGCTTGATCACCTATGATTTCAGAAGACCTTTAACTCATCTTTACGTCTTGTTAGATTCCTTGACTGCTTGCCAGAGCTGAAAGCTAGGGTATAGATCAAATCAAATCAATCCATCCATACATACCTGCATACATACATTTGGGTTGGTTGGGAAAGATTGGCTTCATCTGAAGCACTTTCTACTGGATTAGGCCATTGTTTCTTCAGCCTTAATATGACTGGCATTATTTAGACAGAAGCTGTAAAAATAGAAGATTATCTCAACATGACTCTGTTGTGATCTTCAGTATGGAAAGCAGATATTCAGCTGCTATTATTTCTTTTTTTTTCTTTTTTTAGCAATGTTTAGGTTAATAATTCATTGTAATCCACCCCATCTTGATGTTCTTTTTTTTAACTTCTCACTTTTTAGTCTTTCTCAAATGACTTCCATTTCTGGCTCTGCTGGTTCCTTGGGAGAGACATTACACTGGTTTGGGATGGTTCTGTCAATCTAACACTTTTAGATACAGAATAACAGCAGGGAAGGGGGATAAACTGAAGGACATACCCTAAACAGCTGACAACAGATGTCTCTGACAAAGTGCCATGGACATTAATGATTTTGTTAGCCCAACTACCCCCCGGGCAGGTTACAGCAGAAATGTCTGATGCCTCCCTTCCCTCCATCATTCCTGTTGTATGGATTTATTTAAATGCAGCATCAATAGCAGAAGAATGTGGCCTTTATCGCAGTGGAATTGAGAGTCGGGAAAGAAAGCAGACTCCCATTTGCATTGCTGTCATCTGGAGTGCTGCATCTGAACAGACATGCTTTACTTGAAAGAAGCACATTGCTGTCAGAACTCCATGAACTGGCCTTTCCTAATGGCATTGTGCATATGCGCTTAGGGGAAAAGATGGCTTAGGTTGCAATTGACCAACCCTGCTCTAAAGCAGCAGTTGGATTTTCAAGGTCTGCAGAGTCATAAAAAAGAAAAGCACCAACTTTTAAAAAGCACTTTCAAGCCGATGCAAGCTCAGAGGACATAATCTGTAAAACGATCATTGGAAGTTTTCGTAGTAGTAAAAAGCAAATAAATGAATGTGGTAGATATAGTTTTCATTTCACACACAACTAAGCTTTCAGGATATAATACTGCCTTTTCATGTTTCTCCATCGGTCATTTCTTGTACTGCTTTTTGTACTCCTTCTACAGTGCAAATGTTGCAGCTGTTGTTAAATAATACTTTCTTCCACTTCGATGTGTACAGAGTATGAGGCAACAGCAATGCACCATTATTATGGAGGAATGGTTGCTATGGAGAATGGTTTCCCTGCATCTTTCTCCAATCCTTCATCCTGCTATTCTCTTTTTGACATAGAGCACTAGCTCATGTAAATGGACACTTACAAATCTGCTAGTATGTATACCTACTAAACATTTCAGATTAAAAATATGTTGCATTACCCCATAGTACATTTTATCCATGGAGCAATTAGGCAGGATTGCATCGTGTCATCCTTGCTATTTAAGTTATATATTCTATTGTGACAAGGTTAAATAATGTTGCATACCATTCCTCCAAAGTTGGCTGACTGAAATATTATTGCTGTTCTTTTATACATGGGGGCTTCCAAAGGAGATTGTTTAAACTGAAGACTATGGTAGGGACCTTGGAACCTCTCCAGATAAGGAGAAGATGGGAGATTGCCCAAATGTGCTCTGGATCATGAGAAGATCACAGGACAATGGATTTCTGAAGGTTTGATTGCCCAGAGATTGGATTAGCCATCTTGCTCTCAACAGTGGCAGAGACTTTTAAAGGACTCGTAGTTTATAAAGCTTAGTTTTAATATCTTTCAGAAATTGCTCATTAACTACTACTGTTAAGCTGTTACTCTCTTTTGGAATAATAAGTGAATTATTAAACAAAAAAATTAAAATTTAATTTTAAATACATGAATTTGAATCTGAAATAAATTACAATTTTGATCTTAGAAATTTATACATGGACTATAAAGTTCAGATAAAATTGGAATATTAAAGCTTTTGTAATAAGATTTTGGAATTAATTATAAAGAACTTAGTTTCTTGTGGGAAATAGATTATATTTTGGTTTCTTACTAGACATAATAAAGATAAGAAATTTCATGATTTAAAAAACTGGACACTGAAGGGAATTGAAGATTGTAGGTAAAGGAAAGATTTACAACCCTATAAAGTGTTGCAAAAAATTATAACAATAAAAATATTGAAGAATGTTATTTTTGAAGAATGCTATTAGAAAATAGTAGCCACAATATCAACATTGTCAGCAATGATATCTGATTCTAAGGATGGAGTATGTCCAAAAGATATTATTGAGGAAATGACATATGTAGAACAAATTTGATCTGACAAGACAGAAATGATATCAAAAATGGATTTGTAACTGATAGGCCAAGAGAAAGAAAAAGATGTATCTGTAATGGAATGAGTGGTTGAGCTTGGAGAACAAAGGGAAGAAAAGCTGCCTAGAAAACAATCACAAAAGAGAGGTAGGAGCCCCTAGTGACATAAAAGAGAAAGAGATTTAGAAACAACCCATAATTATTCATATGGTTGAGTGATGACAGGAAGTTTGTGCTTTCAGACTTGCAAGATTGATATCGCCCTGCCAAATAAACCAGATAGGAAGCACAACTAGGTGAACTAATTATACTTTATTGTAGAATTGGAGGTTATTAATATTTCTACCACCAATTTTAACTTCAATGGTAGATTCCTCCAGATGTGCACTTCTCATAACTATTTCTGTATACATGTTGAATAGTATAGGTGATAGGATGCAACCTTTCTGAGTGTCTTTTCCAATGCTGAACCATTTTGTGTCTCCATATTCAATCTTGTTCTTATAGTGACATCTTGATCAAAGTACAGTGACTAAATGAGTTGGATGTGGTGTGGTAATATTCCCAATTTTTTCAGGCAGTTCCAGAGCTTGTCGTAGTCACCATATTCAAAGGCTTTTAATGTAGTCAATGAAGCACATATAGAGTCATGTAAATGTTTAAAAAAGTTTTTAAAAATTGTAAACACTTAAAAGTGTTTGCAGCAAAACAAATTATGCACAGCTCTTATTTGACATCCATTTAGGCTCTTTATAGCTCTTTTGTCCCTTGGAGAAAGTACAGTCTAAATTTTTAAGGGTAATTTTCCGAATGTTGTGAAGTGCGCTTAATGTAGTCTATAATAAAACTGATGGGATTAGAATGGAAACCAGACTATGACTATGAATATTTTTATTCTGGTTGGAATTATGCTTTTTTTTCTGGATCTAGTTCTTCAAGGAGAAAACCGGAGAAAGTCTGGTATGATGTAGTGGTATATTGCTCAACTTTTTTCTATGTGTAAATGATTATATTATTATCTAAAGCTTTTAAGACCACTATGAAAGCCAGAGATATTATATGGCTCCCTAATTTTTTGAGAAAAAACATTGTTGAGATTTTGGTGGTCCTTCCTGAACATCATTTTAATCTTTTCTCTCCCAACCTGTTGTCAAATTCAAAAATCATGAAAAATACAAGGTGATTTTTACAAGCTAATTTATGAATGAAATTACATGCCACTCGTGTCCCTGTTGCAGTGACTCTAGGCAGCTTATTGTTCCACACTTATAGAAAGAATCTTGACAAACAGTAATCTGCTATCTGCAACTAGCATATACTTTGACAAACTGGGGGCTGTCTTCACTGTCTTTCTTTCATATATAATATCTATACCAAGCTGCCTCTTATTCCTGCAGAATGTATTCTTTTCATCCTGAGAATCCAGTTTACTACATTTTGTTACACTTGTCCATGCTATGCATTCAGCTTATAGTACTTAGTGATGCATAAATAAGGTAGATGATCTTGATAGAAAAAGGCAAGAATCATTATCTAGGCAAAGAGGGGTGAAACATTATTTAAATCCCAAGAAGCAAGAATAATATTTGGCAGCTCATTAAAAGCAAGCTCGTCCTTAATTGACTGGTTTATAAAAACAAGGAATGGTATGGCACAGTCAGATTTGTAAAACTCTGTTATTGTAACCTGTCTCAATAAACTATAATTGTAGATATTCTGTAGAGTTGAGTTTTTGATCTGGTCTATCTGGTGAGGCTGACAAGTGGGAAGACATATGCGGGAGTAAGAAAAGCTCCTTAAGGAACAATTAAGTTGTGTCCTAACTTTAAGAAAAATAAAGTCATTGAGACCTTCAGAATATAAAGTTTTAATTAACAGTGGATTTTCCTGAACAGAGCTTATATGTAAATGATTATTATTAAAAAAAATTAGGGAAAAGAACTGCTTGATAATACAAACAACTATTGTGTGGAAGCAATCAGTTATGAGAAATCAGTTCCTCAGTGGTACTAGTATGGGATGAAAAAGAGGTTCTTCTTAAATAATACATTTGTGTATAGAGATCACAATGGGAAACATTGTGAACAATCCTTATCCTCCATAAAATGTTATATATTATCAAATGTCCATGAGCATTGTGCAAATACAGTAAAGAAGGATTTGCATAGTAAACTCATGCTCTGTGATAGCACACATTCAGGACCATCTCAAAGCTTTTAGGTCAGAGGTGTCAAACACAAGGCCTGCAAGCCCGATCTGGCTCGCAGGGTGGTTTGATCTGGCCTACAGATCCACCCTGGAAACACTGTGTGGCCCTCCTGAGCTCTGTTTTCACTGCCAGAGTGTTACAGGAGGCTGTCACAGCCGACAACAGAGCTTGTGAGCCCATTTTAACTGGCAGAGTGCTTGGGCCACAACAGGCGTCCCCGACACCAGTGACCTTGAGCTGGTCATGCCCATCCTGGCCATACCCACCCTGGCCTCCTGAGGTCAAACACAACCCTTATGTGGTCCTCAATGAAATCAAGTTTGACACCCTTGTTTTAGGTATTCAGCTGTATATGTGAATGCTTCACCATTGTAGTCCTACTATACCTCATGAATGAATGACAAGAAAATGCAACAGTGTGGAAGCAAGTGATTTCTTATCAAAATTTTAATGTTCTATATGTAAACTTATGTCCAGAAAGGTATTTCAGGTATGTCATTCTCCATCACATCAAGGTTTTTAATCAGGGTTTATCAAATGTGAAAGGTAGCCATGATTTTCAACAAGATTGGAGAATGTATGAAAAAAGAGATTTCACCTTTTCTTCCTAGTTGTTTCTAGTTCCTAACCAGATTCACCAATAAGGGAACTTTTCTTCAGAATTATAGGGATATGGACATCCAGCTGCATGTGCAGAAGATTTGCATTAAGTTTACATGACATTTAGTTTTATTTTTAACAATGCATCACATGTGAAGTGGCTGCTCACAACAATTTTATTCATATTTTAATATCCAATTAATTCCAAAAGTGAAAATCCAAATCAAGCCAGTCTTGAGCACATCTCAGGGAGGAAACATTGCAAGAAGCTCTTCCTGAAATTTCACATGCTTGACATCTTGCTGGCCAGCGAATTTCAGATGAATTGTCATCCTGAGCTACATCCTTGAGGAACATCTTAAGATTCCAACTGTACAATAGAAGTAAGTTCTTTGAGTCTCTAAGACCACAATTATACTGAATTTTAAACTTGGACCTAGATTTGAATAATATTTTTCTTGTTTGTTTATATCCCACCTTTATTATTTTTTTGTAAATAAGACAGTAAATTTATCTCTTTCTTCCTCCTATTTTCCCTGCAACAACAATCCTGTGAGGTGAGTTGGGCTTAGAGAGACTGGTTCAAAGTCACCTGCTGGCTTTCATATCCCATCTAAATTACAAAATGTACTCTCTTTGAAATTCCTTTGACATTTCCAAAATTTAAAAGCTTTACAGTGTATGCAGTTTTCTGAAGAAGTATCCTAAGGCATCCTATTGCTTTGCTTTTCAGGTTTTTAATAATGTTTTCAAATATGTGATTATTGTTGTTTTCTGTGCTACAGTATCATTTTTATATCAGAAAAATTTTCATTAGAGTTTTCATTTAATTTCTCTTAAATACATAATTATTTATTTAATTTATCTTATATATGTCTGTATGTAATAGAGATTTTATTCTCTAATATTTCTTACTACTTATAATAATATCAGCATCAAAACATGATCCACACAAAGTGTTTTGATAAATATCTTTGCCAGGAAATTACAACACATGGCAGAAAGACAAACATTTTAAAAGAAGATAAATGTCAGAAAAAAGCCATAAGGACATTGCTCATGAAATTTATAGACAAATTGGAAACAATTTATATTTAATTGCTCTCAGCTGGATTTTTATTTGTAAATGGTTTTGTGTTAGATACAGGCTCTTTGCTTTGACAAGTGGCTGTATCGTTTCCACTGGGTAGAAGGCCTTACAAAAGTTGCAGATGTTTCTGCTTCTCTTGGTTGCAAGGCATGAAGAGAATTTCTCTTACATTTATATATTAATTCATGTCCTTGCAGGTGGTTAAATTTATATTTTATTTCTTCCTTACAGATATTCTTATTTGTTTATCTATGGCCTAAACCCATGATGGCGAATCTATGGCACGGGTGCCACAGGTGGCACACAGAGCCATCTTGCTGGGCACACAAGCTGTTGGCCAACTTACCTCTAGCTGAGCATGCACATGCAATTG